>PVJA010021825.1:7659-35133 GCA_004027025.1 Myocastor coypus
TTTTTCTCTTTGGACTAAGAGGAAGCAAATGCATACACAGTCAAATGTTCTGCAATTGCAGTGGGCCACCAGTGAAGCTTGTAATATTAGAGGCTATTGATCTAAGCCTTCTAAAGCTCATCTCACCAATCTAGCTCTGTATTTCATGCATTGTACTTAAGCTTTTTTTTTTTTTCTTCTTTTTTTTTTTTTCTGGGTGATCAAGAGCAAGTCAAAGCAAAACCTGCATAACAAAACATGCATTTTTTGGGGGTATCTTCCAGGGTGAAATTCCCTCAGGATTAAGTTTGGAACCATATACAGTACTTTGTAGAACTCTTGTTAGTGTCAGTCTTCGGGACAAGTCACGGCCATTGCTTGGCCATTTTGCTTTCTGTGAAAGCCTGAGAGAATGTTTTTCTCTGTGTGACTCTCCTTAGACGCACTGCAGTTCATTCATCCCTTTTCTCTGAGGTCCCATAATCTCCTTGACCAGGAAATTTGGGACACCTCTGAGTTACAGGATATTACAGCACAGGTTCTCTTATATCCTGAGTCCTTATTGACCTTGAAGGGCTAGGGCCAAAATATTGGCTCTCCTTATAACCCTTTCTTTTCTCCAATTTTTTGGTGTGTTAACTTACATTCTTAACCCTCCAGCAGAAAAGCTTTCTGATACTATTACACTATAACATAGGTACTTGAGCTTATCATCACTGGCTTTCTGAGTATCAAATATCTTTGACTTAGCTTGGAATTGATATTTTCTGACCATCATTGATATTCTAATAACGTTCCATACATTATGATATAAGCAGTTACACAAGTTTTACACAGATATTTGGGAATTCAAGGAAATACAAAATTATAACCTGTCAAGACTATGGTACTTGGCCCAGTCTCTTATTTCCAAGGACTACTCTTGAGAGAGAGAATGAAAGTAACTGAGTTTACACCTGGAGCAGTACACATCAAAAAGACAAGAGTAACATGCACTCTAAGCATAGTATTAGTGTTACATAGTGCTATGTTCAATATGATGAACATTTTGAAGGTCCTTGAGACCAATATCTGATTCATCCTGTGTACACAAGTGCATAGTTTTGCTCTTGATATGTTTTCTCCTTTATCTGCTTCCAGTCACTTTGTTGTTCAATCCATAATACATTCAGCTGTGTTATACCCTTAAGTTCTTACCTTCTTTAAAGATCTTATCTTAGGGAGACTATACGATATTTACGAATATAGGTCTGTTTTTTTTTTTTTTCACTAATGAGGATATGTTCAATATACATCCATTTATATATGAAGTCTTCAAACATCATTCATTATGGATGAGAAGTATTCCATTATATAAAAATACCACATTTTTTAAAACCATTCTTCAAATGATGGGCATTTTGGTTGTTTCCAATATTTGACTATTACAAATTGGGCTGCTATAAACATAGGTGCACAAATATCGCTATGGTATGATGTTTTCAGTTCTTCTGGGAAAATTCCCAGTAGGGGGATAGCTGGATTGAATGGAACTTCCAATTCTAGTAATGTAAGCATCCTCTACACTGCTTTCCATAATGGTTGCACCAATCTGCATTCCCACCAGCAGTGGAGAAGGGTTCCTTTTTCCCCACAGCCTCTCCAGCATTTGTTGCTGGTTGATTTCTTTATGATAGCCATCCTTACTGCGGTGAAGTGTTATCTAAGTGTTGTTTTGATTTGCATTTCATGAATAGCTAGTGATGTGGCGCATTTCTTCATGTATTTGTAGGCTTGCTGTATTTCTTTCTCTGAGAAGTGTGTGTTTATCTCAGATGCCCATTTCTGGATTGGGTCTTTGAATTTTGGAACCCTAATGGTTTTTAGTTCTTTGTAGATTATAGATAGAAGACCTTTGTCTGAACACTTGTTAGTTAAAATCTTTTCAAAATTTGTGGGTCATCTTTTCACTCTATTAGTGATTTCCTTTGACATGCAGAAACTTCTTAGCCGGAGGAGGTCCCAATTGTTGATGCATTCAAGTGTTAAACGTGCAATTTGATTTCTGTCCATGAACTCTTTGCCTACCTCGATGTCTTCAACATTTCCTCCCACTTTCTCTTCCAGGAGATTTAATGTTTCTCTTTTAATATTTAGATCTTTAATCCATTTTGACTTTATTTTCGTTCATGGTTATAGACTAGGGTCAAGATTTAGTTTTCGTCATGTAGAGAGCCAATTTTTCCAGCACCATTTGTCAAAGAGGCTATCTTTCTTCCAGTAAACATGTTTGGCCCTTTTGTCAAAAATAAGGTGGCTGAGTGTGTTTGCATTTGATTCTGCATCTTCTAGTCTATTCCATTGATCTTCAGGTCTACCCTTTTGCTAATACCATGCTGACTTTATTACTGTAGCTTTGTAGTATAACTTTAGGTCAGGAATTGTAATGCCTCCTGCTGTACCTTTACTGGCAAGAATTGTCTTTGTAATTCTGGGCCTTTTTTGGTTCCAAATAAATTTTAGGAGTGACTTCTCCACTTCTGTGAGGTATGTCGATGGTATTTGGATAGGAATTGCATTAAATCTGTACAACAATTGAGGGAGTATGTCCATCTTCACAATGTTCAATCTTCCTATCCAGGAGCAGGGAATACCTTTCCATTTTCTGCGATCTTCTAAGATCACTTTTTTCAGAGTACTATAGTTTTCATTGAAAAGGTCTTTTACTTCCTTAGTTAGGTTGATTCCTAAGTATTTCATTTTCTTCAGTATTATCATGAAAGGTACTGTTTCTCTAATTTCTCTCTCAGTGTGTTTGTTATCTGTGTAGAGGAATGCCATTCACTTTTGTGTGTTGACTTTGCAACCTGCTATGTTACTGAATTTGTGTATTAATTCCAGTAGCTTTTTGGTGGAGTTCTTTAGGTCTTCTAAGTAGATTATCATGTCATCTGCAAATAGTGAAAGTTTAACTTCTTCTTTACCTATTCTTTTTCCTTTTATTTCTCTTTCTTGTCTGATGGCTGTAGCTAATGACTCCAGAACTATATTGAGTAGAAGTGGTGATAGGGGACATCCTTGTCTTGTACCAGATTTGAGAGTAAGAGACTTCAGTTCTTTCCCATTTAGAATTATGCTAGCTGTTGGATTGTTGTAGATGGCTTTGATCAGGTTGAGGTAGAGGCCCTCTATTCCGATTTTCTGTAGGACTTTGAACATGAATGAGTGTTGCACTTTGTCAAAGGCCTTTTCGGCATCAGTTGAGACGATCATGTGATTTTTGGTCTTGGTTCTGTTGGTATAGTGTATTGTATTTATAGATTTGCCTATATTGAACCATCCTTGCATTCCTGGGATGAATCCTACCTGGTCGTGATGTATAATCTTCTTGATGATTTGTTGTATTCTAATGGCTAGGATGTTATTGAGAATTTTTTCATCTGTGTTCATGAGAGAAATTGGTCTGCAGTTTTCTTTTTTAGTTACATCTCTTTCTGGTTTTGGTATCAGTGTGATACTTGCCTCTAGGAATGATTTTGGAAGGATTGCTTCTTTTTCAATTTCATTGAAAAGTTTGAGGAGTAGTGGGGTTATGTCTTCTCTAAATTTCTTGTAGAATTCAGAGGTGAATCCATCGGGTCCCGGACTTCTCTTTGTCGGTAGGCTTTTTATTACATTTTGTATTTCATTGGCTGTTATTGGGTTGTTGAGAATTTTAATATCTTCTTGATTCAGTTTTGGTAATTTGTACTTGTTTAGGAATCTGTCCATTTCATCTGTGGCTTCAATTCTGTGAGAGTAAAGGTTCTCAAAGTAACTATTTGTCATCCTCTGTATCTCTGCTGGGTCTGTAGTAATTTCACCCTTTTCATTCCTTATTGCTTGAATTTGAGTCCTTTCTTTCCTCTTTTTGATGAGGTTAGCTAGGGGCTTATCAATCTTATTTAATCTTTCAAAGAAGTTTTGAAAGCTTTTGGATTCATTAATTCTTTGTATTGTTTTCTTTGTCTCAATTGAATTGATTTCTGCTCTAATCTTTATAATTTCCTCCTCCCTTTGGGCTTTGGATTTCGTTTGTTCTTCCGTTCCTAGGCGGTTTAAGTGTTGTGTAAGATTGTTTATTTGTTCCCGTTCTATTTTCTTAATGTGTGAGTTCAGAGCTATGAATTTCCCTATAAGAACTGCTGTCATTACATTCCACAAATTCCGGTAGGTTGTGTTTGAATTTTCATTAAATTGTAGATACTGTTTTATTTCTTGTTTAAATTCATCTGTAACCCATTGGTTGTTGAGAAGAGTGTTGTTTAGTTTCCATGCAGTCCTGGAATTCCTATGGTTTCTTTCGTCATTTATTTCCAATTTGATTGCACTGTGATCAGATAATATGCATGGGATAATTTCTGTTTTCTTGCATCTACTTAAGCATGATCTACTTAAGCATGATCACATCTACTTAAGATATGATCTATTTTAGAAAATGTCCCATGTGCAGCTGAGAAGATTGTGTATTTTGAAGTGGTTCTGGTTCAGTTCTGCCACTTCTTTGCTGATTTTTTGTTTGATTGACCTATCTTTTTGGGATAAGGGAGTGTTGAGGTCTCCTGTTAAGATTGTAATATTGGATATGAGATTTTTCAGGTCCATTAAGGTTTGTTTTATATAGCTTGCTGCTCCCATGTTGGGTGCATACAGATTTATGAGTGGTACCTCTTCATTATGAATTTTTTCCCTAACCAGTATGTAGTGGCCTTCTCCATTTCGTTTGATCAGTCTTGGTTTGAAGTTTAGACTGTCTGCAAAAAGGATTGCTACCGCTGTTTTGTTTTGAGGTGCTGGAGCATGTAGTATTGTTTTCCAACCTTTAAGTTTAAGCCTATGAGTTTCTTTATGGGTTACGTGTGTTTCGTGTATACAGCATATTGTTGGGCTCTGTTTCCTTATCCATTCTGCAAGTCTACTTCTTTTAATTGGAGAATTGAGTCCATTTACATTGATGGTTATAATTGAAGTATATTGTCTTATGGTTGACATGACTCTTATTCGCTAGTGTTTACCACTTTTTCCTCCTATGTTTAGTTGGTTACTCTATTTGGTGGGATATTTCTGTTCTCATTTGTTGAATTCGGGTCGTTTTGGTCCCTCTCTAATATATTTGTTAGAATATTGTGTAGCACTGGCTTTGATGTCATGAAATTCTTTAGTTGTTCTATGTCATGGAAATATTTCACTTCTCCATCATACTTGAAGGAGAATTTTGCCGGGTATAGTAGTCTGGGCTGAAATTTTTTTTCATGGAGGACTTGAAGCACTCCGCTCCATGCTCTTCTTGACTTCATGGTTTGTGAAGAGAAATCCGCTGTTATTCTGATGGGTTTTCCTTTAAATGTGATCTGTTTCTTTTTCTCTAGCAGCTTTTAGTATATTATTCTTCAGCTGGATTTCTGGTATCTTGACTATTGTATGTCTTGGCGTGTTTTTAGTTAGGTTGTTGTTATTTGGAGTTCTGTAGGTTTTAGTTACCTGAATTTCCGATTGTTTTCTCATCTTTGGGAAGTTTTCTGCTATTAGTTCTGCCCATATTCTTTTTATATCATTTGTATTGACTCCTCCTTTCTCATTGATTATTTTTAATCTCATGTTGTTCATTTTTGCATCGTCTTGCAGTTGTTGAATTATTTTTTTTCCTGCATTCTGGTTGTTTTTAAAAGATCCTTTCTTACTCTTTCACTGGCTGCAACTGTGTCTTCAAGGTCTGAGATTCTATCTTCCTTTTCATGCATACGGCTCTGCGAACTTGTGATTGTGATTTTATTTTCTTGTATATCTCTTTGAAAGATCAACGACATAGATCTTTGAAAGACATAGATCTTTCCTACATTGCTCCATGAGGAAGTCCATCATTTTTGTATTCTCCTCTAATTTTTTTATCGATGTCTTCTTCAATAGTATTGAAGTCTGTCATTATGGTTATCCTTTCGCTCTCTAATTCAGAGATTATTTCTGTTCTGTTCTCCTTTCTACTTTTGTGTAGTTGTTCCTCTACTTGGGATGCTATTGATTTAGGCATGTCTTTGTCAACTTTAGCTGTTATTTCTGCTCTGATGTCCTCTATACGTTTCTCCAGCCATTTTTCCACTTCATGTATTTCTTTTTTTACTTCAGTTGTTATCTCTGATCTCAGTTGCTCTATAAGTTTCTGCACTTGTCTGTGTGGCTCAGATGCTACCAATTCAGAGGTTTCATCTGCTTGATTTCCATTTTCTCCCATGGTAGTGTCTTCTGTATTTGGTTTGGGTGGGCTCAGGCCCTGAGATTGCATCCTACTCTTTGTTGTTATCATTTTTTGTGAAGGCGAGCTGTGCACTTTGCTGGTGTTATGCTGTAAGTGTCTGCGGGCCTTAGGTCTGGAGCCTCCAAGTTGGTTCCCCTATAGATGTTCCTGGCTTCGTGTTGGAGCTCGGGTGGCTGGCTGCTGTAAATCCTCGTGGGTGTGGTCTGTAGGTGCAGGTGGAGCTTTGAAATTGAGGAGTCCTAGTAGGCTTGTAGACCAGATAGGTTGCCAGATGAGATTTATGATGGGTTTGGTAGTGGAGCTTGGGCAGTAGGGGGTTAAAAAAAAAAAGGGTGGGGGAAAGTGAAGAGGGGAAGGGGAAAGCAGACCAAGGATCCCGTGTGCGGGCTTGGGTGGGCTGCGAACCGGATGGTGTACCGGAAGGGGAAGTTAGTCTCAGGAATGAAGAAAAGGAGCAGAGGGGCGGAGAGACCTTACCCCTCAGTTGCGCAGGCTTGGGTGCGCTGGGAACCGGACCGTGGACTGCAAGGGGAAGTTAGTTGCAGGAACGCAGAGAAGAAGCCTGTATATGCTTCTGAATCCTAAGGTTTATTAATCCTAAGGTTTATTTTTTGCCAATACAATACGGATTTTATCACAGTAGCTTTATAGTACAATTTTAAGTCAGGAATTGTAATGCCTCTTGCCTTATCTTTGTTGCCCAGGATTGTCTTCACTATTGTAGGTCTTTTCTGGTTCTAAATAAAATTTAGGAATGATTTCTCTAGGTATGTGACTGTCTATTTACTCTTGTTCCTGAGACAGATATGAGACATCCAACATGAAGATCTGTTTAGCTCACAGTTACTGGAAGTTTCAATCCATGCTAAACTGGCTCTAAGGTAGACTGGCACATGGCAGTGCCAGCAGTTCATGGCAGCAGAACATTTGAAGCAGAGCCAACCAACCAACCAGGTTATCTCAGGATATCTACCTCAGACCACACCCATAATCCCAGCAGTACTAAAACACATATTTCCAGTGGACCATGAGTTTGTCTCTAACTCTAGAAGTCCCTGGCTTTGTGGGGATAACTAGACACAAATCATAATAGTGAGGTATGTTCATGGTATTTTCATAGGGATTGCATTAAATCTGTATAACAATTTTGGGAGTATGGCCATCTTCACAGAGTTGGTTCTTCCTATCTAGGAGCAGCGAATATTTTTGCATTTTCTGAAATCTTCTAGGATTCCTTTTTCAGAGTACTATAGTACTCATTGAATAGATCTTTTTCTTCTTTAGTTAAATTCCTAAGTGTTTCATTTCTTTCAGTGCTATTGTAAAAGATATTTTTTCTCTAATTATTATCTCGGTATGTTTGCTGTTAGTGTAGAGGAATGCTATTGACTTTTGGGTATTGATTTTATTTCCTGCTATAGTATAGAATTTGCATATTAATTCTAGTAACTTCTTGGGGAGTTCTTTGGGTATTCCAAGTAGAGTATCATGTCATCTGCAAATGATAGTTTGATTTCTTTTCCTATTCTTATTCCTTTTAATTCTGTCTTTTCTCTAATGGCTTTAGCTAATGCTTTCAGTACTTGAGTAGGAGTGGTAATAGAGATCATCCTTGTCTTGTACCCAATCTGAATGTAAAAGACTTCAGTTTTTCCCCATTTGGAATTATGATAGCTTTTCATTATCGTAGATGGCTTTTATCAGATTGAGGTAGAGGGCCTCTATTACAATTTTCTGTGGGACTTTGAACATGAGTGAGCTTTGGACTTTGTCAAAAACTTTGTCAAAAATACTATATATTGACAAGTGAAGTGGGAGGGAGATTCACAATTTGTGTAATTTATTTTATATTATTAATTTTAATGAGAAATAAACAGCAATGAGACAGTTCCAAAAAAGGTTAGTGAGACAGTTACAATAATTAATACATTGCATATTTTTATCTTCTTAGCAGTTATTCAGAGTACAAGATGCAGACATGTCTTTTGGGGGGAGGGAAGGGTCCACAGGGTGTTCAGGGTCTCACTACTAGATTAGACTCAGTGATCCACCTGTTACAGCCTCCCAAAAGCTGGGATTACAGGTGCGTAACACCATGTCCAGTCTCAGTTGCCATCTCAGCACACCCAGGCAGGGCTGGCATGGCAGGCCCAGGGACTGAGCCCTCAGCCCCTGTGTCTGCTTGCAGATGCTTTAATCTGATGAGTTATTTGGCTGGTCCTGGCTTTACGTTTTACACCTGTGGTAATTGAAATTTGATAGTACAGTGAGAAACCCGTATTATATATTTTGGAAGAAGAAGCTGTCTTTATATAGCCTTCTTTAACCTAATTTGACCCAATTTTTGATAACAAGCCAATTAATTTATCTGAAAGGTAATGACAATCCCAACAAAAAATTTAGGTCAAAATTAGAATGGATTCAATTAATATTATCAAATAAAGTTTGAAAATCATTTTGGGCTGATGTACACAACTTAGGCATAATATGTCTCTGTTGGATAAGGGGACCGAATGTGAAAAATTTCTAGCTTATACCCCATAGGAGGCCACCACCAGGCCTGCTCTTACTTAAATGGGATGTCAGAATCAAGCATCTGTTTAAACTGCACTGCTTTCTGATTGCACTCCAAACCTTTAAAACTGTCAAATATCATAACTTTTTACACAAATTTTAATTTAGGGCTGCAAAACAAGCAGTCAACCTTATGAGGAATAAAAAACCCTTTAAGTAATCTTTTTAAATACCTACATTATTGCAAATCTTAGGAAATATGATTTTTTAAAATCTAAAGATCTATTTTTTATCATAAGCATGGAAACAGCCTTCAGTCACCTTAAGGGGAAAATGTAAAAGCTGCTCTTTTACTGTCAATTGTCAGAGAGAGAGAGAGAGAGAGACTCTTATTTCCTGCTTTTCTAGGAGACCATTCCAGGTGGAAAATTAGTAATTTTATTCAGATAAAATTAAGTTTTCTGTATTTCTTTGAGACATAACACTTACCAATTCAATTTAGAAAGCATTAGCTGTGATATTTTGTATCCTTTCAGAAGGCCATGCTTCCCAGCAAACACATAACCTTGCAAAGAGAAATAAACATGGTTAAGAATCATAACTACAGTATAATACACCACTACTTAGAAGCAAATGGGCAAAGTAGCTAAAAGAATCAAAGGGCAGGTTCTGGAATAAAAGTTTGCTATGGTCCCAATGTTTGTGTCTCCTCAAAATTTATGTTGAAATCCAATTACCCATATGATAAGGGATGGAGGTATGGTTTGTAGGAAATACTTAGATTATAAAGCCAGAGTCACTAATAAATAGAATTAGATGTCCCCCATAAGGGAGGTTCCCAGAGAGGTACCTCAATTCCCTAATATCTGGGGACAAAGCAAGTACTCATCATCTATAAACCAAGAGATACACTCTCAGCAGACATAAAATCTGCTGAACTATTTTCTTACAATTATCAAACCTCCAGAAATTTCTCAAATAATTTTTTTATTATTTGTAAATTACTCATTTTGATGTTGCATTACTATTAGTTGAATGGACTAAGGAAAATATGAATGAGGAATATAAGAAACAAGCACAGATAAAAAGGTTTTTCTGACACTTGATTTTAGAAGTGTTTATTGATTCTTGGTTTACTTGGTGAAATTTCTTGAATGCTTTTTAATAACTAAAAGAATATGAGGCCTATCCCAGACTTATAAAATGAGACTCTTTGAAGTTGTGGCTAAGATAATTATATTTTTAGATTCTCCATAAATTTTAATGTGCAGCCAATATTGGGAGCTCTATTAACTTAAAGGATTTGGAAAATAATTTTTGTCTCATGAAAACCAGGGCTATAAAACTAATTCTTATCACAATCTCAGAAAAATTTCATATATATCATGTAAACATGTTTGTGAAGAGCACATTTTGCTCTAACATACTAGTCCTGTCTGTATTCTTAATATATACATAGTATTAGTAATGAATAATTGGAAAAAATTCATTTTTCACATTTTAAAAGTGAACTTTTACTAGTTGTATAAAAATAAAAGTATAGCATTAATAGAGCAGTTGAAATGACAATAATATGCACCATCACTTATGTAGAGTTTAATTCATGCTAAAGATACATTTAAAAACCCTGTGAATCAGAACTGTCTAAGCAAAAGATTATAACAGGATAATCTGGATTTAAGCAAATAAAGTATATTATGTCAGCTATTTCTGGCAATGTGTTCAATATTATTTTAATTTATTCATAAGAAATTTATACTTCAGTTATGTTGAATTTATACATGTCATTTACAGTTTCAGTGCATATATATTAATTATACATAGTTCATTCATATATGATTATTTTGCCTTTTCTTAGGCAATCAGAAAAATAATTATCAATTACTGAAGATAGTTATCAGCTTATGGGGTATCTTTGATATTTTAGTCATGCAGATATCTACAAAGAGAAATAAAAGTGTGAGGATAAAACATAAAAACTTAAATTACCATTATTCACAAATGATGTACATGGAAGAACCCAAAATTCTACTGGAAAATTTCCAAATTTAGTAACATAGCTGTATACAAATTCAACACTCAATAATCAATAATATAAATTTACACACACACACACACACACACACACACACACACACATACACACACACACACACCAAACTCCTGAGAAAGAAATTGGGGAAATCAGTCCCTTTACAATAATATCCAAAAGTGACATAGTTAGGAATCAATCTGAAAAATGATGGCGAGGATCTATATATTGAAAGTTATAGTACTCTGAAAAAGGAGAATGAAGAGGATATGAAAAAAAATGGGAAGATATCACTCACCTATCAGTAAGAACCAACACTGTGTAAACGACCGGACTCCTAAATTTTTATACAGATTTTATGTAGTCTCAACGAAAATAAGACTACTACGTCTCACAGAACTAGGGAAAAATTGTTAAAATTCTTCTAGAAGCGGAAGAGACAATAGCTACAAACTCGAAATTATTCTACAAAGCTACTGTGATAAAATCAGCATAGTACTAGCAAAATATGGACCTGAGGATTAGGAGAACAGATTAGAAGATGCAGACACAACTACAAATACTCAGCCACCTTATCTTTGACAATGAAGCAAACATGTTTACTGCAAGAAAGATAACCACTTTAGTAAATGATACTGAAAAAAATGGCACTCTAAATGTTGGACTAAATTTAGGTACATGTCTATTACCATGCACAACACTAAGATCAAGATGGATCCAAAATCTAAATATTAAAAGAGAAAAACAATTGACTGGAATATAAAGTAGGTAGAAATCTTGAAGACATAGGTGTGGGAAGAATTTATGAACCAAAATCCAGACCATATAGGAACTACTTAAAAAAAATCAGCAGCTGATATCTCACCTAATTAAAAATCTTTTGAATAACAAAATAAATCATTAGTAGAATAAAAGGAAAACTCACAGAGTGGGGAAACATTTTAGCCAGCTGACCCTCTGAAAAAGGACTTCTATATTTGTAGAAAAACATCTAAATTAATGAAGAAAACTCAGATCTTCCAAATTCAAAGTACAATACAAAACCGGGCATCTGAAATGAATACACACTTTTCAGATGAATAAAAATAAATGGTAAATAAGTGTTTCAAAAATGTGCAGCTAAAGAGATCTAAACTAAAGTAACACTGAGATTTCATCTCATTGAAATAGAATGACTGTCAGTCAGAATAAACCAGCAAGAAATGTCAGGAGAGCTGTGGGGTAAAGAGAACCCTTCTCCACTGTTGGCAGGAGTACAGACTGCTTCAATCACTGTGGAAATTGGTGTGAAGATTCTTCAAAAAATTGATGAAAGGATATATTCCACCCAGCTATTCCCCCTCTGGATATTTTCTGGAAGAATTAAAAGCAACATACCATAGCAATATACGTTCACCTGTGTTTATGGGGGTATACTTTTTAACAGCCAAATCTGGGAAACAAGATTAATCTTGGAAAAAAATTCCCATTAATGGAATATAACTCAGCCATAAAGAATAATAAAGTTGTGACTGTTATGGGTACATGAGTGTAACTTGAGACCATAGTCATAAGTGTAATAAACCAGAATCATATATATATAGACATTATTTATTCATTCTAGCAGGTTTTGGTGGAGTTTTTGGGTCTTCCATATAGAGTACCATGCCAATAAATTTTCCTAATTTTATTCCTTTATTTCTCTCTCTTGTCTAATTGTGCTGGCTCATGTTTCTAGAATTACATTGAATAGAGTGATGATAGTGGATATCTTTGATTCCTATCTGGCTTTAGAGTAAAGGCTTCTGTTTTTCTCCATTTATAATGATGTCAGCAGTTTGTTTGTCATAGATGGATTTTATCAGACGGAGGTATAAGTCTTCTATTCCAATTTTTTGTAGGATTTTCATCATGAATGAGTGTTTTACTTTGTCAAAAGCTTTTTCTCTGTCTATTGAGAGGAACATGAGGGTTTTGTTTTTGGCTCTATTAATAAAGTATATTACATTTATAGACTTGCGTGTATTGAACCATCCTTGAAACCCTGGGATGAATCCTACTTGATACTGATGTATCTATAATCTTCCTGATTATTTGCTGCATTCTATTTGCTAGTATCTTTGAGTAGTTTTGCATTTATGTTCGTGAGGGAAACTAGCCTGGAATTCTCCTCTGGTTGAGTCTTTCTCCTGTTTAGGTGTCAGTGAAGTAATTACTTCCAGAAATGTTTTCAGTAGTATTGCTTGTTGTTCAATTTCACTGAGGAGGGTGAGGGGTATTGGGATTAAATCTTGCCTAAATTTCTTGTATCATTCAACTGTGAATTCATCAGGACCTTGATTTTTCTTTGTTGGTAAGTTTTGATTATGTTTTCAATTTCATTGGTAAATATTGGGCTATTCAGGGTTTTTATATCTTCTTGATTCAGTTTTGGTAATATGTAACTGTCTAGGAAGCTGTCCAGTTCTTCTACACTTTCCATTCTGTGAGAAAAAAAAAAAAGATTTTCATAATAGCTATTGGTAATATGTATTTCTACAGGATGTGTAGAAAATTCCCACTTTTCATTCCTTAATCTTTGAATTTGCGTTTTTTGCTTCCACTTTGGATGGGGATTTATCAATTTTTTAAAATCTTTCAAAGAACCATCTCTTTGAATTATAATTTTTTGGATTATTTTCTTTGCCTCAATTGCATTAATCTTTAGCATTCTCTGCCTTCTTTGGACTTTGAGCTTGGTTTGCTCTTCTTTTTCTAGAAACTTAAGGTACAATATTAAGGTGTTTATTTGTTCTTAATGTGTTTTCTTAATGTGTGAATTCACCACTATAAATTTCTCACTGATAACTGTTTTCATCACATCCCATAAATTTCAGTAAGTTTTATTTGAAGTTTCATTGACTTGTACCTATTGTTTAATTTCTTATTTAATTTCATCTATAACACATTGGTTGCTGAGCAGAGTGTTGTCAAATCTCTATGCATTTAAAGGTTTTGTGGAGTCTTTTGTTATTAATTTCCAGTTTCATTGCAATGTCATCAGATAATATGCATAAAATAATTTCTCTTGTCTTACATTAACTTAAGCATAACCTATGGAATAGTATGTGGTTTATTTTAGAAAACATTTTATGTGCAGCTAAAGAGAATGTATATTCAGGTGTTGTTTGGTAGAACACTCTGTCCATTAAGTCCCTTTATGTAAAGAATTGGTTCAGTTCTACTGCCTCTTTGTTAATTTTTTGACTACTTAACCTAACTTTTGAGACAAGAGGATGCTAAGATCTCCTGCTAAGATTTTATCATTAGTTATTAGATTTTTTCTTGTCCTTTAAAAGTTGTTTTATATAGTTTGTGTTCCCATATTTTGTGCATACTTATTTAGGACTCTCTTCCTTTTAGAGTTTCTCCCTAACCAGCATATATTGACTTTCCTTACCTCATTTGATCATTTTGGCTTGCAGTTCAGATTGTCTGCAAACAGGATAGCTACCCGTGATTTTTTCTGAGTTCCTGGAGCATGTAGTATTATTTTCTTCCTTTAACTCTTAGGCTATGAATATCTTTTAGGGTTAAATGTATTTCCTATATACAACATATTGTTGGATTTTGTTTCTTGATCCATTCTGTTAATGTATTTCTTTTCTCCGGCAAAATGAGTCCAATATATATGTTGCACTTAGTACAGAGTCTACAGGGCTTACAGGGTCTCACTACATAGATCAGACTCGTATTGATTCTCTTGTTTTTCAGCCTCCCAAGTGCTGGGATAACAGGTGTGTGCCACCCCTCCCAGTCTCAGTTGCCCTCTCAGTGTGCTTTAGGGGTGGGGCTCGCAATACATGCTGGGGATTGAATTTTGATCCCTACATCTGCCTAAGAAGATGCTTTAATCCACTGAACTATCTGGCTGTCTCGATGACTTCTTTTAGGAACATTTAGTTTTTAATACGCCTCCCTCTCAGAAATTATTTCTTATCTTCTTCCTTCCTTCCTTCCTTCCTTCCTTCCTTCCTCTTTCTTTCTTTCTTTCTTTCTTTCTTTCTTTCCTTCTTTTTTTCTGGAAAGGTCTACAGGGTGTTCAGGGTCTCACTACTAGATCAGATTCATAGTAATCCACCGATTTGAAGCCTCTCAAGAGCTGAAATTAGCCAGGTGTGGTGGTGCAGGTCTGTATTACCAGCACTTGGGAGGCTGAAACAGGAGGATTGGTGTGAGTTCGAGACGAGCCTGGGCTACAAAAGTGAGCTCAAGGTCAGCCTGAACTGCACAAGACCCTGACTCAAAAGGACAAAAAAGAAAAAAAAGAAAAAAGAGCTGAGATTATAGGCACGTACCACTATGCCCATTCTCAACTGGCCCCTGGGGCAGGGCCTGCATAGTAGGCCTGAGGATGGAACCCCTGACCCCTGCGCCTACTTGCAGGCACTTTAATCCACTGAGCTATTTGGCTGACACTGATCTGATTTCTGGAATTGTTTCTTCTGGAATAACATTCTGGAATTGTTTCTTTACTTCAGTCACTATTGTTTCAGAGATTAAGGTGTGTTACTTCCATTTTTTTCTATGCTGATATCTCCTGGATTTGTTTAAGTTGGACTTGGGGCCTGAGATTACATTTTGCTTCTTTGCTTTGTCGTTTTCCATTTCAGAAAGAAGTCTTTATTTTGATTTCTGTGAAAGAGTCTGTTCTTTAGGTATTTCTTTGTTTCAGATATTTCTGTTCTGTGTGTGTCGAGTTTTATTTTTCTCTATCAATTGAGAGTGGGATGTTGGTTTCCATTTGGCACTGTGCTCCATCCTTCACTATAGGACTTCTGCCTTATTACTCAAGCACCTTTCGATATTATTACTCAAGGGAAAACATGCCATTAAGACAGATATCGTATCCTAGTTACGGTATTATGATTACCAATGTAAATAATACCAAGTGTGCCGGGCGTGGTGGCTCACACCTGTAATCCCAGCACTCTGGGAGGCTGAGGCAGGAGAATTGGTGCGAGTTCGAGACCAGCCTGGGCTACAAAAGTGAGCTCAAGGCCAGCCTGAACTGCATAGTGAGACCCTGTCTCAAAAAGACAAAAATAATAATAATAATAATAATAATAATACCAAGTGAACTTTAGAAATTGACAAAGTTTGTAATGTCATGGCTTTGTATTTTGCACAATAAGAGCAAACACTGTATTTGTATAACAAAACTAAACCTAAATTGGAAATTTGTGTGTAAACTGGTTCCCCTGAGTTTTAACTGGGCACCTTCCCCACATCTACCCAGAGTCTTCCAAGAAGATTATTTCACAGGTTACTCCCTTGTCACTGCTGTACTGTGAGAATCCTCCCGGTAAATCTGGGTGAAAGATGTATATGACCTGAAGAAAACCCAGAAAATATTTTAAAAGAAGATATCTGAGATGTCATTAAGAAATATTTTGCCACAAAAACACTACTTGAAAATAAAGATATTTTCCTCTTCTAATAATTCTAATACTGTGTTACCAAGTAGTAAATGGACCCTATTTTTAATTTTATTTTGTAACTATCATTAAAAGCTTCAATCATGTCATCCTTCACTCAGAATCCACAGATAGACATATTTTAGAGATGCCATGTAGAAATCATTTGAGTGTTAGTGTTATCCTAGTTTTTATTATTTTTTAGGATGAAAAGTAGAAGTAACTAATTTGGCAGAAAGAAAGTTATTCTGTTTTTGTAAAAAAGTCAAATGTTTTAGTGATGAACAAAGAAAAAAGCACTACAGATTTCAAATGGTGTGTAATTCTGTTCTAAATGTAGGAGGTAAGATTCTCTGGAAAAATTGTGTATGGAAGATGGGTGGGTCTGAATGTACAGGAACTTTCTCCAAAAAATCTAAGGAATGAATGAGCTGGATCTGAAGCAAGACTTAGGTCAAAATATGTATTTAAAAAATCTACAATTTTTCTAGTTTTTATTTTTCTGACTCACCCTTCGTGTTCTTGTTTTTGTGCTCATTTTTCTTTTATATGTCACTCTTGACCTTTTCCTTGAGAGTTTTTTTTTTAATTATGTCTTTATTTGGTTACATAACTTTTTCAAAATAGAAATAAAAACTGAAGTGCATTCTTTTTACACTCACCAAACAATCTGTTGCTTCTTGAAATGTCCAAATGGCAGAACGCTGCACTCTGGATGAGCTAGAGCACCTAATCTCCATCCAGACCTCACACAAAGTTGGCAGGCTTTCAGCTGGACTTGATAAATGGGTCCACTAAGAACAGAAAACACACAGTGGTATACTTAATCTCTTAAATTCAAAAAGACGTATCTAGGATGACATTTTCCAACAAACATTTATTCAAAAATTTTTAAAATCCCTAAATTATAAGTCCAAACTATAGAGCAATAGCGACTGAACACAATTATTAAGGTCTAAAGTTTAGCTTCTTGTGATATAACTTGCCAGTCATTCAGATATCTGTTAACTTTTATTCAACAGGTCCTATCAGCACAATATCATTGATTTAGTTTGTGAAAGGTCAATATGTTTCTTACACGTCTTAAAGTCTGTGATGATGTGAAACTGGGGTAAAAAGTCACTTACACTCATAATTATTTTCTGGAATATACAAAGAAAATCTCTTTGTTAATCAACAATTAGCTTTATAATGTAATAAGAATCCTTTACAATGTAAT
The DNA here is from genome assembly GCA_004027025.1 of Myocastor coypus. Taxonomy (NCBI): domain Eukaryota; kingdom Metazoa; phylum Chordata; class Mammalia; order Rodentia; family Myocastoridae; genus Myocastor; species Myocastor coypus. The sequence goes on from PVJA010021825.1 coordinate 25,110, forward strand.
AAGAATTCAGAAGCTACAGAACAAAACAACAAAAGGCTCGGGAGGAGCTTAGCACTTTTACTGAGTGGAGGAGACAAAGCTAATAGCTCAGGAAGACAAGAATATACAGATTTCTCAAGAAGTTGCAGATAAGAGAGTTGCACAGGGAACAAATTCTAGAATTGTTCAAGTATTCTTGTGGATACAGATGAGTACAAACATCAAAAACTAGCTTGGCTTTTGGAATGAACATCCCGGAAGGATTAGAAGGACCTTTAGCTGGAGGTCAGCAGTAAAGTCTATTTCCATCAACCATAGCAGAAATCCTCTTAGTTAATGCATATTTGGTAATATATTTGGAAGAATTCTGCCCCACAGTGGAGAATGATTCAATCTGTTAAGCCTTGTTCCAGGAACAACAAGGAAATATGAAACGTTAAAGTTGATATAGCTATCAAATTATTTCTTTATCATATAAAAATGTTCCAGAACAAAGTTCGAGAATATAAGGTTACAAAAAGAGCCAACACCCAACAAGATAAAATCCACACTGTCTGGCAGCTATGAAAACTATTAGGCATATAAACAGGCAGGATAATGTAACCAATAATGAGCTTAAAATTAAATCAGTTGAAACTGATCCAGATGTTAGAATTGGCAAGTAAGAATATTAAAACAGTTATTACAACTGTATTGCATATGTTCAAAGTAGAAGATAATCTGAATAATTTAAGTAATGAGAGAAAAGTTGTAAAAATGCAGGCAAACGTCCAGAAGGGAAACTCATCAATAACAGATGGATAAGGCATGGGCTGCTACAAACACATTGTGGAAGAAATAATTAGTGAACTTGGTTATAAAAACCAGAAATTATTAAGAAAAATAAATAGGAAAACTATATAATTTAAAAATCCATATGGTCATTTGCCTAAAAGCATTAGAAATCTAGTAATTGTAATTAAAGGCATGGAATGTTGCAAGGATATAGGGGAGTTAAGAATGTTAGCAAACAAACAAACAAGTAACGATAATGAAAATTTCCCAATTTGATGAAATCTGTAAATCTACAGCTTCAAAAATTTCAAATGTATCTCTAACTAAATACAAAGAATACAGACATGTACTTATGTACCTCATAATTATATTGGTTAAAACCACTGAAAAAGCACCTGAGATGTTCAGGAGAATAAGCATAGTATAGCTGATTATTTCTGGAAATAATATTACCAATTGCATACATCAACAGTATATATTTTTTAAATTTTATTTTGGAGAATAAAAACAAAAGCAAAGCAAGTAGCAGAAAGTAAAACATAAGCAGGGTAATCAGGGTAGCATACAACCATACATATATTAATACAGATTTTCAAAACAAGAACAACTAATTAACAATGGTTGTTAACTATTTTTATTATCAAATCTTCCTCAGATTAACAGATATAGTCATCCAAGACTGGAAAAATATTTGAATATTATCATTTGTAGTCAAGAAAAATTAAGTTTTTTTCTTGAAGTTTTTTCTTCCTTTTTTTTTTTTTTTTTTTTTGTGGTACCAGGGATTGAACTCAGGACCTTGAGCTTGCCAAACAAGCACTTATTCCATTGAGCTAGCTCCTTATCCCTTTTTTTTTTCTTATTTTTTAAAAAATTATTTTAAAGAGAGTGTAATAATTGATAAAATTTTAGAAATGGTACATAAATAGAAGGCCTAGATAAGAGGTTTTCAAACATTGTTTTTGTATTGCATATTGCCATCTTTGATGTAGTTTCTTAGATCACAGATATCAGTGTACAGATTTAGTACCAAGGTAAAAATTCTAAATATTAACTGCTATTTAAAAAATAAACAATGGACAATATTAGTACAATCCTTTCCCTCATCCTCTATATATACTTGCATGTTTTCCTTCTTTGTTTTCTATTTTTTCTCTCTCTCTGATCTTCATTGTTTAATCTTTAAGTCAATTTCTTTCTATTTTAGTAAATATATTAAACCCTTCAGGATTTATTTCTTCTTTCATGTTCTTACACTAGGGAGACAATATGATATTTACACATCTGAGTCTGATTTATATCACTTATGAGTATAGCTTCTAGTTGTATTCATTTACCTATTTAGGCTTTGAGTTTGTCTTTATAGTTGAATAATACTCCATTGTATACATTGTATAAAAATCCTACATGTTTTCCACACATTCCTCAGGTGATGAGCATTTTGGTTTTTCCCAAGATTTTACTATGACAAACTGTGCTGCTATAAACATGGGTGCACATATCTAGCTATGATATGATGTTTTCAGTTCTTTTGGGAAATTCCCAAAAGGGAGATAGATGAATTGAATACTATTTCTGGTCCTAGTATTTTGAGAAGTCACCACACTGATTTCTATAGTAGTTGTACCAGTTTATATTTCCTCTCAGCCTCTCCAATATTTCTTTTCAGTTTATTTCTTCATAATAGCAGTTATTTCTGGGATGAGACAAAATCTCAATGTTGTTTCAATTGTATTTCTCAACTGGCCAGAGCTGTATAATACTTTTCATGTACTTATTTGACACTTGTATTTCTTCCTCTGGGAAATGAGTATTCATTTCAGATGCCTACTTTTGGATTAGGTCTCTAAATTTTGGGGGTCCAATTACTTCTTTACATATTCTAGATAGAAGATCTTTTTTTGAGTGATCATTGATTAAGATTTTTTTTCCACATTTTGAGATATTTTCACTCTGGTGATAATATCTTTTGACATGTGTAAACTTCTGAATATGATGAGATGCAGGATGCTGATTCTTTGAAGTATTTCCCATGAAGTTTTGCTTTTGTTTATAAATTGTCTACCTACTCCCATGTCTTCAAGATTTACATCTTCATCCTCTTCCAGGAGATTTAGTGTTTCTGTTTTAGTATTTAGACCTTTAATCCTTTTTTACTTTAATTTAATGCATGGTGATAGACCTGGGTCTAGCTTTAGGTTTTGGCATGTGGAGAGTCAGTTTTTCCAGCATTATTTGCTATAATTACTATTTTTCCTTTGTCAAAGATAAGATGGATGAATGCATTTGTAATTGTATCTGTAACTTCTAATCTGTTTCACTAGATTTTCTTTTTCCTTTCTTTATTTTTCTTTCTTTCTTTCTTTCTTTCTTTCTTTCTTTCTTTCTTTCTTTCTTTCTTTCTTTCTTTCTTCTTTTTTTTGTGGCACTACTGTGCTGGTTTTTATCACAGCAGCTTGGTAGTATAATTTCAAGTCCAGGATTGTAATGCTTCCTGCCTTGCCTTTGTTGTCCAGGATTGCCTTTTTATTCTAGGTGTTTTCTGGTTCCAAATAAATTTTGTCAATATTTTTTCTAGGTCCGTGAGGTACCTTGATGTTATTTTGATAGAGATTGCATTAAATCTGTATAACAATTTTGGGAGAATGGCAATTTTCACAGTGTTGATTGTTCATATCCTGGGGCAAGGAATATCTTTCCATCCCTGAAAAAAAGTCTCTTTTTGCAGACTACTGTAACTTTCATTGTGTAAGTCTGTTACTGCCTTTGTTAGATTAATTCCTAAGTATTTCTTTTTTTTTTTTTTGATGCTATTTTTAAGGGTATTGTTTCTCTAATTTATTTCTCAGTGAGTTTGTTTTCTGTGTGGAGGATTGGTATTCCTTTTTGTGCATCTTCTGCCATTGTCTCTTTAATTCAGTTGCTATAATTTCAGATTTCAGGGGTGTGACTATCTCTTTATTTTATGTTACTATCTTCTCTATTGCTTCTCAGTGATTTTGGGACCTGAGGTTGCATTTTGATCCTTCTTGGCATATCCCCATCATGCACCTGGAGTCTTTCATGCATACTGGTTCACCTAAGTAAGCACGTGCTGTGTTCACACCTCAAGGATCTCCTGTGGGTTTGGACCTCAGTCTGGATCCTGTTGGCCCTAGCAGTGTACCTCAGCTCACCGGCACTAGCAGCAGGTCTCAGCCCCTCTTTCAAGAACCTTGTCATCAGCAATATATTTCAGAAGATAAAAATAAAACCTTTCCATTTGGAACTGAATACCAAGTGGAAATCTTTTAAAAAATAAAGGCCAAAAATTGAAAGTTTAATATGGTTAGGACTAAATAAAAATATTAAAGTTTCTCATAAAGATGAGAACTTTCCTTGTAAATTAATTAAAAAATAAGCTTACTAGTATTTTATGATTATAAAAAGGTATATTTAAAAATATGGAAGCCGGGTGTGGTGGTGCACACCTATAATCCCAGCACTCGGAGGCTAAGGCAGGAGGATCAGTGCGAGTTTGAGACCAGCCTGGGCTACAAAAGTGAGCTCAAGGCCAGCCTCAACTGCATAGCAAGACCCTGTCTCAAAAAGACAAAAAAAAAAATGGGAATATTGTAGAGTACGAGGTAAAAATTATAGTACATTTTTAATAGAATAATAGTGAATTAATTTAGATTTTTCAAATGAAATCTTATGAAACAAATTAAAAGAACCTACAAGGAACATAATAGCTAAAGCAAGTAAACACATGTAATAAAATAAAGTAGAATCATAGGAAATATTAACATAAAGGTAGACAAAGAAAGAAAGAATAATATGACAAAAGCAAAAAGAAGAAAAGATGGAACAAGGAGAAAGAACTATTTTAATTAAAATATAGCCCTAAATATAACATTAAATGTAAATGAGATATAAACAGCAGATATTAGTCTGAATAAAAATAAAAGACAGAGCTGTTATGTGACTGCTATAAATCTTCCTTAAAGAAGACACACAGAAGCTAATAGAGAAAGGACAGACAGTTATTAGCCATCAGAGAAAATCTGAAGAAGCTGTGTAAAATCTAACAAAGCATATTTCCATACAAAGTATTTACTAATTATCAAGGAAGATTATTTGATAATGATAACAGGGTCACATGTAATCTCAATGATCATATGATCCCAATTACTTATCAGAGCTTTGAACTAAATGAAACTATAGTATACAAACTGTTATAGAGAAAAACAAAAATCTATAGTCAAGGAGATTTTAATACACTTAGCTGAAGACAGGGAGATGGAAAGTCAGTAAGAATGTGTAAGGCAAGCAATAGCACTAAGAAAATTAACTACAAAGTGAAATATTCTATCCCCGAAGCAAAGAATATGCATCTCTTCCAAGTTTTCCTGGAAAATAATCTACATTTTAGGTCTTAAAACAATTCTAAAAACATTTTAAATGAGTTAAATCAGAAAATGTGTGGTTTTTTTTCTGAACAAAATGAATCTAGAAGTTAATAACAGATCTCTGGAAAATTCCTGATATTCTGAAACTATGAAAAAGTTTTAAATAATCCATGAGTCAAATATATTTCAAATTGAGGGGCTGGGGAGATAGCTCCGAGGCACAAGTGCCTGCTGGGCAAGTGCAAGGTCGTGAGTTTGAACCCTGGTCCTACAAAAAAAAAAAAAAAAAAAAAAAAAAAAAAAATATATATATTTCAAATTGAGCACAGCATTTTAAAAAATTCAGCACATCAACATTTGTAGAATGTTGCTTTTATGATAGTGAAGAGACATTTACAGCACTAAAACCCCATATTATAAAAAAGAAAGTCACAAATTAATTTGCACAGCTTGCACATTGTGTTGAGCAGATAATAAGTTACATCTAATGTAAGAAGAACTTAGATAGCATTTATATAACAAATCAATAAATATACAAATTGATTAAAATAGAGTATAATGATGAAACCAATGTTAATAGCTCTGTAACTATCAAATGATCAAATTTGTATTTAAAACATTCCAGTTAAGAAAGCTCCAAACCTGAATGGCTACATCGTTGGACTAAAATGAAAATCAAGGAAGATATTACTACACAAACATTCCAGTAATTAGAAGAAACACCATCTCCCACATTATTCTGTGAGGTTACTACTGCCCAACTATTTAAATAAAAGACATTGAAAGAAAATAAAATGCAAAAAAATTTCTTAAAATACAAATTGCTTATATTTTCCAAAAATTTTATAAATCAAATCTATACAGGTATAAAAATGATAGCACATCATTTCTATGAATATATGTATTAAATATGGTTTTAAGCATGCTGTGTGGTTAAAATGTTGGCTCTCCCAAAATTGCTTTATAGATTCAGTGTCACTTGAAATTTCTTCAGGAGTTTTTTCTAAAATTATGTGTAAGATTGCATTACTAGAGACAGCCATATCAGTGCATTGGAATAAAAAATCTAAAATGAGACATATTTAGCATACATATTCATACATGACAAATGATTTTCCACAAAAGCTCAAAGATATTTCAGCATAGAAAAAAATGAAAATGCTATGCAGTAATTGAATGTATAGATGCAAAAATCTTACACTGCATAAAAAGCACATAAAAATATACCATTGAGTTAAATGTGCCACCACAATTTATAAAATCTATATAGGAAAATATGAATTATCTTTAGACTTGAGAGACCTCAAATGAGTCAGAAGCCCACCTGTTATAGAAAAAATGATAACCTGTGTTTCATAAAATACTAAATTAATATAACTTGAATAATAGCAGATAATGACAAGCTGTAATCTCTGATCATTTTCCACATATATCTTCAATAGCTCTGAAGATAAATATGGAAAATGTAAACTAAAATCCAATTATCATATTCACACAGGCTTGGTAGATGACAATGTCTTTTTTCTGGGGCTTTAAACAAAACCTATTAAAACATTTCAGAGATACTTGCACTTTCTTTTTTATTGCTTTCTGCACCCCTGCACAGATGCTCTGTGTCCACCAGTCTGTTAGTTTGGAAGTATGAGTGGGTCCCACAAGATGTGTTTTATACTTTTTTGTAAACACATAAGTGTTTGATTTTCATCTTCAGCATTTTAAAAGAAAATTATAATCAATTCCAGCAGAGTTAGGGTATACCAGATGTGAGTTAAGATTTCAGTCAAACCACTGACAATGAGCCGTTGAAGTTGGTACTTTCAATTGAGAAATGTGGATGAATTTCCCTGCATTGATCCATTCCACTAGTCTAAAATTATGTTTCTTGTTAGTTGTCTTACATTATTCTTTCTTTCCTATCTTTTTTAAGGTGGCATATTTTTTTCCACTGTTTGGTTTGTCCTTGCCTCTGGGGAAAGGCTGGACTGTATGTGTGAAAGCAAATTAGACATAACAAAATTTTTTTCCCCTTTCAACATTAATGCTTTAGGTGTGGTCATTATGGGAACTTCAAACTAGACAAGGACAACTTCACCAGCCAGATCCTAGCAGGTACTTCTGGCAAGAGAGTAGTTGTGAAGCATTATCTGAGATAATTATATGACTATTCTAAATGCCACTTACTTTTCCTCCGTTTCTTAAATTCAGCTGTTGTTTCATGCATTTCTAATAGTTTTATTTTCCAGCTCAGTCCCTCATCTGTGCTTGATAAATGATTGGCAAGTAGTATCTTGGATTATAGTTTTGATTTTTCTGTTCTTTTTCCTTAGGCCTCACAATTCAATGTTAACGAGGGAAAGTCATCGCACACTGCTAGAATTTTATGATCAATGTTCTATTTAATCATAAGTTATATTTATTCAAGACTTACTGGACACAAGGGACTACAAATAATGTGCTATTGTGAGAACTTTGTTTTCCTTCTCTTTGTTAATAGTTCAATCACCACTGAGTTCCAATCCATCCATGTGGTATAAACAACCCTATATTTCAATGTCCAGCCCCGAAACAACTTTAGTACCAATATTCCTTTGGTAATTTTGTAGACGCAAAGTCAGAAAACAAGCTACCCAGTTTAAGGAAAAGAAGATTCCTTAAAGAATATTAGTTAACAGTGTTATCTGAGAGATTGGAGGAAAAACAAAACAAAATTTGAGGCTAAAGTTATCAGGGTCTAAATTTTTGATGCAGTTTACCCAAGAGAAAAGTATTTTTTTTTCTGCAAAACTAAATGTGAAGAAATCAACTTACTGCCATACTTCTGTTGTTACTACCATTACTGACGTCACCTCTGCATAAGGAATCCAGTGATAGTATCATAACCATTCTTCAAGCACAATGTCTTTTTTGCTGTAGTGTCCAAGATGTTGCCTGATCTGATTATTTCACAGTGCCCACAGGTATGCCATTTTTCCCTGTGTAAATCTCTTCTATTTCTCTAAGTTTAAGGGTGATTTATCATACTTATATTCTCTATTTAGCCCAGAAGTTGAGGAAAATAGAAAGACGGCAGAAATAGCAAACTAGTTATTTATCACTCTGAGATCATCTTTATAAATAGACTCTGGCATAATGTATAATGTTTCTTTGTGCTCCATCTCTTTGGAATAAGTCAGAACACATTTTAAATTTTCTCTAATTAAAAAATATTCTAGTTTTTAAAGGAGGCTCCGCACAGCTTTCCATAATGGTTGCACCAGTTTGCATTCCTACCAGCAGCGGCGAAGGGTTCCTTTTCCCCCACAGCCTCTCAAACATTTGTTGTTGGTTGATTTCTTCATGATAGCCAGTCTTTCTGGGGTGAGATGGTATCTAAGTGTTGTTTTGATTTACATTTCATGGTTGGCTAGTTATCTGGAGCATTTCTTCATGTATTTATAGGATTGCTGAATTTCGTTCTCACAGAAGTATGTGTTCATCTCAGATGCCCATTTCTGGACTGGGTCTTAGAATTTTGGGAGCATAATGGATTTTTCGTTCTTTATAAATTCTAGATAGAAGACCTTTGTCTAAATACTTATTAGTTAAAATCTTTTTTGAAATTTGTGGGTTGTCTTTTCACTCTCTTGGCTCCTTTATAAAACTAGAACTGGAAATCCCATTCAATTCAGCTATCCTCCTACTCAGAATTTTCACAAAGAACTGAAAACATCATATCATAGTGATATCTGTGCATCTATGTTCATAGCAGCACAATTCATGATAGCCACGTCTTGGAAATAACCAAAATTCCCATCATCTGAAGAATAGTTGAAAAAGATGTGTTATTTTCACACAGTGGAATATTACTTGACTATAATGGATGATAATCTAGAAGATTTCATATATAAGTGGATATATCTTTAACATACACTCATAAGTGAAATAAGCCAGAACTACATATGTAAATATTGTATAGTCTCCCTAGTGTAAGAACCTAAAGGAAGAAACAAATCAAATAAATAAATAAATTTTGGGGGCTGCTAGGAATCAAACTCAGGACCTTGCGTTTTCTGCATCCTCAACTCCTATAAATTTTTTTAGAAGAGTGACTTAAATAAAAGATGCATTTGGAAAAGTTAAAAAAAATTAAGGTTTATTGGAAGTTGTTATAGTTTACTTGTCCCCCCAAAGCTTCATGTAGTTGCTTGGGCGGGGACTTCTATAGATTGAGACTTGACCAATGAGTCACTGGGATTATGTATTTTTGTACTGATGGGATTAATGGTCTGAGTCGGGCTGGGACTATGGGTGTGGTCTAGGGCAGATTTGCTAAGGCAGACAGCCTGACAGGAATATAAAGACAGACAGAGAGACAGACTAGAGTTATTGCTCTCCTGCCCTGTTTAGTTTGCTGCCTCTATCACCATTTTGCTGCTGTTCTGCTGCATGAAGTGGATGCTCTCTGCCCTGTTCCACTCAACCTTGGGTCAGCCAAATATGAACTGAAACCTCCAGTAACTGTGAGCTAATGAACCCTTCCTTCCTTCATTTTGAGTGTTGAGTATTTGTCCCAGCAATGAGTAAAAAGTAACTAAGAAAGAATTGTTCATGTTTAATTATTTGACCAATCTTACATACCTATATCTATTAATCTAAACAAATTTGATGATGAAAATATGTAATATAACCACTGTTAAATTTTTGTTCCTGTTTTGAAATGTGTACTATATGTACTCTTGATTGTTACTCTTTTTTCTTCATTTCTGCTATTTTTACTCTTTTTTTTTTTTTTTTTTTTTTTTTTTTTTTTTTTTTTTTTTTTTTTTTTTTTTTTTTTTTTTTTTTTTTTTTTTTTTTTTTTTTTTTTTTTTTTTTTTTTTTTTTTTTTTTTTTTTTTTTTTTTT
>PVJA010021826.1:0-15367 GCA_004027025.1 Myocastor coypus
TTTTTAAATTTCTTTATTTATTTTCTTGTTTCAGAACCTTTATTTGTTTATTCACTCATTCTTATGGCTGGCTCAGCCCACCCCAAGGGCAGGGCTGGCGCAGCATGTGGTGCCGGGGATCGAACCACAGTCCCTGAAGCCGCCCAAGCTTTCCCAAGCAGGCGCTTTAAACCACTGAGCCATCCTGCCAGGCCCCAAATTTTTTTTTTTTTTTTTCCTGGTCTGGGATTTGAACTCACGACCTTGTACTTGCCAGGCAGGCACTTGTGCCGTGGAACTATCTCTCCAGTCCCTCTCTGCCTCTTGTAAAGACACCATAAGTATTCACTGTGATGACTTCATTTTACCTTAATTACCAACCTAAAGATCCTATCTCCAAATACAGTCACATCCTGAGGTAGCACTAGGGTTAGGGCAACGTTATGGTTTTGAGAGGGAGGGCGTGGATATTCAAGCCATAAAGGTCCTTCTGCTCCTGGAAAAGTAAGAGCAGACCCCACACTGGGAATAGCTGGATCCTGGGCTCTGGCCATAGGAGCCAGCACAGTCTCTGAAGACAGAGTCACTGCAGTGCAACCAGGAGAAAAGGCTTCCTTGCCAAACTCCCTCTGTGACTCCTCCACTAGGACTGTCGGTAGGGGACCATCCCATTGCTCCTTGGCTCCACTGGCAGAGGAGACCAGCGCCTACCAAGTGACGCAGTCAAGAGTACCTTGGCCAATCAGATCGGCAGGCCCAGCTGTTGCTCATACTTATGTTACTAAAAATGACAAGATGGAAAGTGTTCGTTCCTGGCATGGACTCCTCAAATCTGGGCTCATGAAATAAACATAAATCAAAGTTGAAGGTCATTTTAAAATATCAGTACATACTTCATTAAAACAAATTTTTTAAAAATTGAGTTTCTTGAACCACAGCATATAATTTACAAAGTACAAATGTCTGAGTTACAAGAGCTAAATTTAAAGAAACAACTATTATTAAACACCCCATTATGTAAGGCAGTGAAATATATTTGCACTCTGTACATCCGTTACAGTATTTCAACTGAGCCTCAAAATGTTTGGCAGTTCTTTCCTTTGGTGATAATAAAAGGCTTTTCTTTCCATTAAATATCTAAATTAAGTCAAATACTGTATGTTAAATAAGCCCATAAGTCCTTTTGTATGATGCAATGAAGTCTTGAAATGCTTATCTACTGAGCACTCTGACTTAAAGGCGGGCGGTTTGTGTCCCCTGCAGAGCCCTGAGACCCTGCTGGCTTGGCCAGACTGTGAAAATAAGCTTCAAATGACCAAACGCAACTGCAACCTTAAAAGTAGGAACCAGACCAGACACAACAAACCACAGTGTAGTCGGCCTCGCTTGTCATAATTCATGTGTGTGGAATTCAACTGTAAAAGTATTCACGGAGCGCTCCATTTCCTCTGGGGGGCATTCCATGTGGAATGTCAGATTTTGAAAAGCTGCTGATAAGCCACTCCTGATTACAAGTCTACAAGTGGTAGCATTAATCCAAAAAAAATTTTATTCCAACCCCAAACAGCTTCATTTGTACCATCTAATCCTAAACAGTGGGAGCAAATTTTTAAATTTTTAAATACTCAAATTATAAAACTATCCGTTCTAGCAGGGTGTGAACCCTAGGTCTGTCTTTTCATTCTCCCTTAACTTCCACTTCTATGCTAGTCTCCATTTTGGTGGCTTACATCACGGTTACTTGTAACAATCTTTCTGTGAAAAAGAAGAAAAAAATTCATTATGGTTCAGTGACTCAAAAATGCAGTTCTTACAAGTTTTTAGAAGAGCAAATTCAATGGATAAATACATATCTTTGGAGATTTGAGTTGTGCACGTACATGTAGATGAAAACACATGAAAAATGTAACGATCCAATTAACACATACTCTCTAGGGACTACACTAATCTTAACAATACTGGCCTACGCCTCAGACAGGAGTTGGAGATCTGAGAGCACTGAGGTGCACAAGAGCTGCGGTTCTTCAACACTTCCTTCACCCGAAATGCAGGGCTCAGGCTTGGAACCAGTCTCTCACTGGGCTCCTCGAGACACAGCTAGGTCCAGGGTAGCTATGTCCATTTTGCAAATGGCAGATTTTCTGGCTCAGAGATATTAAGTTGCCTGCTTGAAGACACACAGCAATGAAGTGGGGAAACAGGAGTCGAACTTGGCTCGCACTGTCCTCTATTGCCTCCCAGTGGTGTGTCAGGGGCAAGAGAGGGCCCAAGTGGTGGGCCCATAACCTGGCCTCTAAAATGATCTTTTTTTTCTCAGCTAGGCACAGCACAGGTCCACCTCAGGAGAGAGTTCCAGAGAGACACATCCTGAAAACCAGTGAAATGACAAAGGAGTTACATCCCACCCTTTTGGAAGATAGAGGGGAAGATTCTAAATTAAAAAGAAACCCCATATCTTCCCTGGGCTCTTAGTCTTGGGATTAACCATCATCTGAGTGCCCTGAAGGGTCCAATGTCCCAGCTCCGATACATTCACGCAGCACTCAGAGAAGACAGAGAAGAGGTAGCGGTCCTTTCCCATTTCAGACACTGCTTGGCCTCTCCCGTTCTGTGCCAGGACAGGACAAGAAAAGCGAAGGTGTGAGATTATCCATCTCCCAATGCCTCTTTCAACAGCAGCTCGAAGCATCCAAAAAGAAAGAGACAAGAGGTCTGCTGCCCCAGGTTGCTGTTCCAACTCTGCCCCCCGCCCCCCGACTCCCAATCTCCCTTCCACAGCAAGTATGAGGAAGGCCCATCTCCATGGCCTCCAGGACTGCAGCAGCCTCCTGCAGTGGGCAGAACAGAGCCCCAGCCCTGCAGAGCTTGGCACCAAGGACACCCCACCTCCAAGAGCTCCAGTGAGCATGTCCCTGCACAGACGGCTGGAGTTGGAACAGCAAGCACGTCCCCTTGACCAGGCACTCTCCTCTCGCCCAGCTCCCTCTACCAGTCTGTACCACCTTCCCCAGCTCTAGACCTGCCTGTCAGCCTCCCTGCCTGCCCTCTCCTCAGTAAAATGCAAAACTTGACCTTTGCCACAAGAGAGGCTCCACGCATGCCCAGACCACTCCAGCCACTGCAGGGCCACTGCATCCTTTGAGCCACACACCAGCGATCTTGAACTCCATGCTAACTCGGGGCTATCTCTCCAGTCTTATAAATTCCTGCAGTCCATCTACACAATAGGTCTAAAATGTCACCACAACCCTATACTACCCAATTGCTGGTCACTCTACCATCACTCCTCTGGAGGACTGCATGTGTTTCCTGGTCAGTCTCCCTGCTTCTTCCCTGGCCTCCCCATGCTCTGGGGTCTGTCCCCCACAGAGCAGCAAAAGGAGTCTCCCACCATGTCCTCCCTGCTTCGCTTCCTGACCACCTCTGTTCACACGGGGTGTGTCTTCTGCCACAGGACCTTTGCACTAACTGTCTTTCACCTGCAGTGTTCTACAGGTCCAAGTGCCACACCTCCTGTAAGTCTCACTGCAACAGTACCTTACTGAAAGAAACCTTGCTGGCCACAGTACCCAGAGTGCAGCTCTCCCTGCCCAGGACTGCCCAAAGGCTTCTTGTTTTGTCTTCTCTTGCACTTAGCATCTAGCACACGAAATGCCTGGCTTCCTCCATCTCTCCTTCTTCCTCTCTGCCCAGAGATGAGCACCGCAGGGCCGAGGCTGTGGACTCTTCCTTGTTCTAACGGCTGCACTGTGAAAAGCAGGGGGCACAAAGTGGACACTTGGGAAACATCAATGAAATAAAAAGACTGAATGGGCCATACCTCACAATCCAAAGGAAAGGAACTTCTGACAGTCTCTATCACTCAGGGGAGACTCAGGGAAAGTGGGTGTCCCCAAGTGCCACATCCCTGCAACCCTTTGCAACTCTGCAACTGCACAGAGAGCCAACAAACCAGGTCAGCACCACCTCAGGATCCATCTCCCTTGCACCACTCCAGGGAGGGGCTGGAGACCCCTGTCACAGTGTGGATGCATGCTGAGACACTAAGATGTGGGCTAATCAGGTCACTCTCCTGGGGAGGAGTAGGGCCCTCAGGAAGGGGACCCAGGAAGAAGGTCCTACATTCTTCTCCTCCGGAGGGTGTGGCACCCGGGTGTCCTCTTAACTGAAGGGGTGACCCCCACCAACCAAGCTTCCAGAACTTTGGAAGCCAGAGTTGTACTGCTGAGAAGGCCCACAGACCAAGGCCTGAGTGGTCTAACACACTGGTCTTCCAACACTCCTTTCTATTTGTTAACAAGGTGCTCAGCAAAAGGACATTTCAGGGCCAGGGCTATATGCAGTTCAACAGCAGAGTACCTGCCTGCCAAGCACAAGATCCTGAGTTCAATTCTCAGCACACCCCCCCCCCAAAAAAAATCAAATGTATAAAGCTATTACTGAAGTAAGATGGATCAGACAGCAAACAACTTCCAAAGAGACAAGTAAAAAAAAATTTTAAATTACAATTTTTTTTTCTAGAAATCAAACTGTTGATCCAATAGCATAAAGATAATCACACGATTTGCTTGCAAGTTTTGTTGTAGCTCAAAAAGTTGTACAGACACTTTAGCTCAGTCATCATCCTCGGCATAAGGTGGCACCTCTAGACTCATGGTCACATCAGGCTTGTGGTCCTGCCTCTGGCACGAGCACATGGCTGCGGTCTGCTGTCCACAGGCCAGTCGCATACCTTTTGCATCCAGAAAGTGCTCTGGCCAGCTTCTGTGGCCTTTACACTCTCTCAGTCTTAAGTTCACATTTCCAGTTCCATTTTATTTCTGCTTGTTGTTTTACATTCAGACGTGATTAAATTTAAGAGAAACGATCGACTAAATGGTATATGCATTTCCCTTTGATCAAAATTTACACGGCAAAAAACCCCTGCGTATTTATACAGCTGAGCTCCCAAGTCGCTGGAATCCTGCTAGCAGGGTAACAGTCATTTTCAAGCTTTTATTAGTTACTGTAATGATTGGAGACAGGGGTCATCAAAATGCCTTTGCCAGAGCCAATCTCACGTTCCTGTAAAGTCCCATTGTGAAATTAGAGAGGGCTAGGGAGGGAGGAGAGGGAGGAGAGGGAGGAGAGAGAAAGGGAGATTTTTCTGTGCTGCATGGCTTACAGGAAAAAGGAGCACAGATGTGATGCCGGGGAGAGTCGAGCGCTTACCGTAAGTTACATCGAGCTCACCTCTCAGGCTCCACACAGGAAAACTACTTCTTACCAGAGTTGTGGCTCTCTGGGAGAAATTATTAAGTTGCAAAAGTAAGAAAACAAAAACAGAGGCCAGGGATATAGCTCAGTGGAACAGCACCTGCCTGGCAAGTGCAAGGATCTGAATTCAGTTCCCAGTGCCCAAAAAAATTTAAAATGAAGTAAAAAACTATTTTTTAGAAAAAGCTTAGAATAGCTTCAGTCTCTAATACTTAGAATTTAATTTTTAACCAAAAGAGTAGAACAGGAGCTAGCCATTTGAGGCTCCGTAGTGGATTTTGTTTAATGGAATGTTTGCTAAATACAAACTTACACAAGTCATAGAACTTCAATGCAGTGCATGACTCTGGGCTGGATTGGACTCACTACACAGATTGGACTCATAGTGATCCTCCTGTTTTCAGCCTACCAAGCACTGGACTTATAGGCACCTCCATGCCTAGACTCATTCTCTGCCTCAGTGCGCGCTGGGGTTGGGACCAGCACCACATGCTGGGGATCTAACCCCAGGCCCCTGAGTCTGCTAAGCAGATGCTTTAATTCACTCAACTATTTGGCCAGCCCCTGGGCTAGGTTCTGGACTGAGCCAAATAACAGCAATAGAAGACTTTAGTGGGACAATAGGAAAGGAGACAATAAGCTTCTATCTTTGTTAAACTTCATGATTTGATCACAGGTGGTAGTTCTGATTCCCTTTCAAGGAAATAAATGCAAGTAGAAGTATTTTATGAGGTTTCAAATTTACTCTTAAATGATTTGAGTCAGGAGCAGTGGCACATGCCTGCAACCCCAACAGTCTAGGAGAATGAGGTAGGAGAATCACAAGAACAATTCCAGCCTGAGCAACTTGAGGACTTAGTGAGACTCTCAATAAAAATCTAAAAATGGGAGTATTGGGGCTGGTGAGATAGCTCAGCAGTCTAAAGCACCTACTTAGGCAAGCTTAAGCAACCATAGGGACTGCAGTTTGATCCCTGGCACCATATGCTGTGCCAGCCCCACTCAGGGTGGGCTGAGTTGGCCATAATGTAAAAAAATAAAAATCAAAATGGGAGTATGGATCAAGGATGTATTCCAGAGCAGAGAACCTCAGTTCAATTTCCCGAAGAGAGAGACAGAGAGAGAGAGAGAGACAGAGAGACAGAGAGACAGAGAGAGAGAGAGGCAAATATGTATATGCATGTGTGGATGTACCCGTGTCTGTATGTCTACATAACTGAGAATATGAAAAGTAAGATGGGAAAGAAAAAAGAATGATAAACAAGTGAGTGTAAACCATTGGGAACCTGGCTAAAAGGTATCTGAAATTCCCTGTAATAGGCTTGCAACCTTTGCATAAATCTTAAACTGTATAGGAAACATGAGTGCATAGCACATCTCTTCATATCCTAATCTCATTCCTAAAATATATTATCTCGTTTTCTAGAAAAATGAAACTAGCTGGAATAAGATGTACTCTTCTGTTCCTTCTTCCAGTCACTCAGCCAGTGACATGTGAAGCACCTGCCCTGAACCAAGCAGGTCCGGCCCCTCCAAGTTCACTGTATGTTCTTTCCGATTCACCCCCTTGTGAATTGAAATAGCTGCATTATCTCTACGTGCAAAACATGGCTTCCTAATTTAAAAATGAAATCAGTCATGCTAATTGGTCCAAAGAAAATAATCCATTCTTTAACACTGAGCTTTCAGTAGTCGGGAAGGAGGATCAAAATGTTATGTCTTACTTTTGCCACAAATATTAAGCTTTCCTGAAAGTAATCTACAGGGAAAGAGGGGAGGAAGGTGGGGCAGGAGAGGTAGGGAGGGAAGGAGAAACAGAGAGAGAGGAAGGGGAGAGAAGGGGAGAGAGGGGGAGGGAGAAACAGAGGAGAGGAAGAGGAAGAAGGAGAAAGGGAGGGAGAAGAGGGAGAAAAGAAGAGGGAGAGGGAAGGAAGGAGTGAGAGAGAGGGAGAGGGGAAGAGGGACAGGCAGACAGAGACAGAGACAGAGACAGAGACAGGGACAGGGACAGAGACAGAGAGAAACACAGCCAGGAGTATGCAAAACACAGACAGCAAACACGCTTCTCCAAGTCCAAATCCATATAGATTCACCACAAGGAAGAGAAGGCAGTAACCAAATGCTTTCAAGTGATGGAAATGCTGTCTAGTCATGTGTGACGTGAGTTAAATAAGTAACAATGCAAGAATGCATTTGTCTACCATTGCCCAGGGGTTTCTTGGGTGTAGCAGCCAAACTGGCAACAGGGATAACATTATCAAATAGCATTCTATACCACTTTATTAACTGTCAGGGAAATGTCTATTACAATAATTGCCAGTGCAACCATGTTTATTTTCCCACTACCAGCGTAACCTGGCCAATCCACTTGAGACATTTCTCCTGCGGAATGGCTATGATATCACTTTTGCTTTACAGTGCGACTCCTATCAAAGAGAGGAGAAAGCACTCTCCCGTACCAAGTCCTCACTCACCCTGCTGCCTGGCTCTGACTGTAGCTGTTCCATTTAACTATATTGCCTTAGTCAACTAAAAGGCCTCAGTCTCCTTAGAAATAAGATGGAAAAACAAACTCACTGGGTTATTGCAAAGATAAAAATAATCCAGCGAAGCATCTTCTGCCCTCAGCCTGAAGGACTGTTTCACCTCACCCAAGCTACGCTCCTCTAATGTTCATCAAAGTCTGGTCTCCCTCGGAAACACATCAGGAGCACTGGAAGGTACCTCAAGCCCATAGTCCACTCTGTAAGGAACTACTCATGAAAAGGTGTAAGGACCTCCAGCATAATAACCACCACCCCCATTTCCAGAGAGACCATGTGAGCTTCTCCTCTTCTGGAACAAGTACTTGGGACAATCAGAGAATATGGCTGGGTATTTTACGGTGTTTTTTGGATTTTATATCAGTGCACACATCTCTTAAAGAACTCTAAGAAACTTAATTAATAGAAACAGCCAGCTGGACAAGATGATCTCATCAGATCACCAGCAGCAATAAGATTTCCAGACTCCAAATTTCTACCCTTGTTAGGCAAACAGAATTCTTCTACAGATGGGAAAACTCAAGCTCAAGGTCAATCAACTGAAAACTTTCTCACTCTTGTTATCTGCTTAGAAATGTGAGAAATGCCCCAGAAGGTAAGAATATACAGAAAAACATTACCCTGCCCTCTCGCCAGTTATCATCTAGCTCTAGAACAGAATACACACTTACAAACAATTTCTGGGCCCTTTTCTCCCCCTGTTTGAATACCGTGCTCACATCTAAAAGGAGTTTCGGGGGAATTGATAGCCCTTACTTCACAGGCTAGGGCATAACACATCACTTACGCAACCTTTCCTGATCTTTCCTGAGCTGGTGATGTGGGAAACCCATGGGGGAGAGGACAGGAGAAGGGGTGCCTGAAACAGTACTTGCAAGGCAAGTCTTGGTAATTAGGAAAGAAACAACTAGTGATGCTGAGCCAGTTAACACTTGTACGTCTGAACAGCAGCTAGCAATACGTCAGTGAATACACCACCCATTCTTCCATGACCTTATAATCAGTGCTACAAACAATGAATGAACTTCTGCTAAAACTCCAGACTGTGTAAAGATAGGACATGATGACCCCAACAGAATGGTGGGAGAGACTGTTTCTACGCATGTGAAGGTGGCCATGAACTTAAAGATGAGGATGACAGTACCTTAAGGCATGCCCGGCCTAGAAGGCTGTGGAGGCCCTGACAGGAAACCTCATTCATGAAGAAGCTTCTGATACCTCAGCAGCACAGAAGTCCCAGCCCATGTCCGGGGCCCTAGGGGATGTGGGGCGGATCAACTCTCTCCTATCAGGGATGCCAAAGCATGTAGCCTCATAATTCTGCTAATTTGGCCAGAATTCTGCTGGAAGCCGGGGACCTTGTCCCAAAGGCCCACCACCTCACTCCTCTCCTTGGTAGGTCACCCATCAATATTGTCCCAGTTTCTGTGATTCTATGACACACATCTTCATTCTGTTTTTCAGCTTTAAAACAAAGACTCAATCTTTGGAGTTCTCAGAGACAAAAATCAAAGCTTAATTTCTTTCCTTCACATAAAACCAAGAATGACAGTGGGAAATAAGTTACAATTTTAAGTTACAATGTATTCATTGGCCTCCAACTCTCTGGAAAGAAGCAAACCAGCTCCACTGGGATATTTGTTTTCTCCAGAGTTTGAAATACTTCCCCATGAGCGCAATCAATGGCCCTCCTGGGTACAACCCCTGCACAGAGGGGCTGTGCGGAACAAGACAGAGAACAAAACACTATCTGGACAGCTTTCCATCTAAGAGCCAAGTAGGTAACTGTCTCTTGATTTGGCATCAAAATTAGATAAACTTCTATAGAAAAACAGATGTGACAGAAAAGAGGCAGATGGAAGAAGAATGAAAAGGCACAAGTACAAACACTCCATTGCCAATTAATTCCATACATCTCCCCAGCTACCTTGGGACATTTCTTCAACTTATTACAAGTGTCTGAGACATAGAACATATTCCCTTCTAACCTATAAATGAACCACTCAAAGACTTCTGTTTGTCTCATCAATTTCTACACCTTTTGGAAAAATAGATCATTTTACATTCCATTCCACTGATGGAAGAGAGCTCACATTTTTTAAAAACATATATCTATTTCTCAGCCTATGTGCAGAACGGCTGCCCAGTGTGAAACTGGCTGGCCCTGCAAACGTTCTCATTCTGAGGAGTGGAGAAGCCCATCTTGGGTAATTCCACAGGAATTCTTGCCGGACCCTATCAGGTATGAAGCACTCGGCAGCTCACAGAAACAGTCCCCGTCGCTCCTTCACGTGAGCATGGAGGACATCTTTACAAGGCTAGATGGGGGCCTTTCCTCCACAGTCCCCACAACAGTAATAGAACACTACTTGAGGTGCCCTAAAAATGTCAGCATGAGGCTGCCCTGGAGAAAATGGCTCCCTCTGAGAGATGTTCTGGGAAGAGGAGGAGCCAGCCAGGCATCTCCTGAGTGCCAAGAACAGTGTGCATCAGAACCTGTCGATCTTCTGTCTCACGCAGCCCAGAGGAGCCAAAACAGGCTGACACTGACGAGCCAATTGAAATTTCTTTGACATTTATTATTTTCTCTCTAAAGCAACTCAGGTAGAGTCACATGGCATAATCAACAATGACAGTTGCCATCTGAGAACAAAAGGATGACCTGACACCCTCCCACCCACACCGTGCAGCACCTAGGCAAACCTGAGAGAAAGAGAAATTGGACCGTGAGAAAAGCGAAGCATTTGTGAACTTCTACTTGACGGTGAGTGCTCAGCTGTCACTCAGTGTGCACCTACTGTGTGCCCAGAAGGAAGGTAGAGTGACAGAAAGCATCCTGGGGGTGGGATAGGGGCCCGAAGACAGAGAGATGAGGGCTAGGCGGAGACTGGAACAGGCCAGCAGCAGGGGAAGGCTTCTGGGGTGGACAGACCGCCCTGGGGAAGGCCACTGAGCATGTGACATTTAAATTGCAATTTAACAACCCAAAACACAAAACAAGCGAAGAATCCAGTTGATGGAAAGCAGTATCCAGTGATAGGCTTCAAACTTCAAGTCGGTGGCCTGACAGCTAAAGGTGATCCAAAGATGTGTTTTCCTTGGGACAGATTATAGTCATTTGCTTTTATTCAGTTTCAACACATAATAATCAAGATTAAACATCTTTAAATTTTAGTTTTCTGCTTTCTTTGGATGATCCAAGTGAAGATTTGGCCATTATCAAGCTAATACTTCTCCCCACAACAACATGGAGAGCCCCCACCCACTGGCTTCAGAGTTTGTATTTCCCCTGTAGGCAAGGGGACCAACTTGTGCAAAGGCCCTGAGGACATTTTAACACAGGATCAGTGGTCCAAAAAGCTGAGCCTTGGCTCCAAGGTGCTGGACTTTTTATGAAGCCCTCAAATTTGGTACATTTTCAAATCTCTTTTTTTGAAAGCCACAGAACATCTGAGCAGCAAGAAATGATGCCAGGGTGACTACTACAAAGGGCAGATAACAAAACCAAAACAAAAAGCAGCCACTGACAAACATCTCAAACGCCACACACCAACAATTGCAAGCAAACCCTCAGGCCTGGCAAGAGTTGCTAGAGAGACACTGGCACCAGACACAGGGCGGCTCAGGCAGTACGCCAAGGACATAGGCAAGGGTCCCCTGGCTCGTCTGTCCATACTGGCACATCACTTAGGAGAAACTTTTTTTTCCCTGCAACATTCATATTTTCAGGGGAAATACTACTCTGCTTAACAGCAGAAACAGACAGACTCAAAGACAGGAAATACCACCAGGCTCCTTTTCCTGTGATGGCATCCTCTACAACAAGTGAAGACATTGGGGTACTTAATAAGCCAGAACTGGGGGAAAGAAAAAAAACCAGGCTATGGATTCAGAAAGGCTTGAGTTTCCACTCTGAATGAGTCAGGAGACCTTTGCAAGGGAAGTAACCTTCTGATTTGCAGCATCCTCCCCACTCAGACAGAAAAGGTCCCAGCTACTCCCTAGTCAGGGCTTGAGGGTGACGTACTATTTACACAAAGTGACTTAGATGTCACAGGTGGCAGTAGAGAGCTTGAAGACTAAAACCATAAACCGGAATCCTTCTGGTCCAGCATCAGCTTCTGTCAGTCACAGAAGTACAATCGTGACAGGGACCCATCTACATCCAGCGTCAACTGTTCCCACAAAGGGACCACGTGGCAGTCACAAGCAGAGTCCACTGCAGTCAAGAGAAACAGAAGCATGCCTCTTCTCGTGGTTTTACTTTCAAATCCCCATGGATTCTGCATGCCACCCCATGTGTCTCAAAAGCTGCCACACTTGTGCATTTAAGTCCTCTGAGGTCAGCTATATACACCAGGCAAGAAGATCACTCAGCACATGACCTCACTTGGAACATGATCACCAAGATGTATGTAGGTCAGATGGGATCACACTGAAGAGAACCAGCCCCATCCAATATGACCCTTATAAAAGAACAAAAGGAAGGAGGGGTATGGACACAGACACACATGGAGAAGACACCACGGGAGGATGATAGCAGAGATCCAAATGGTCCTACCACAGCCAGCAAACAAGGATGGCCAGCAACCCCACAAAAGACAAGGAAGTTTCTCTACAAGAGGCACAGAAGGAACCCACCCCCCACCACCACCTTGACCTGGGACACCCAGGCTTCTGAAGGATGAGCCCAGGAAGAAACTTCTGTTGTACCATCCAGAGCTAAAGGACAATAAGCTCAGTAGTAGTCTATTTTTCCTCTCTGAGACCACACACCTTCCCCTCCCTGCCACTGTCCAGAAGTCAAGAAGTGTGACAAGAATAACAGTGATCCTTCATCCTCTGCCTTCCCTCCAGGGGACAAGACCAGGGCAGCTTATGACAAGGCAGAGAGAGGTGCTTCTGCTAAGGCTGCTCAAGGTCTGCACAACTGGAGAAGGGGAGCCAGGGTACACAGTTGAGAAGACAAGACGAAGAGGACTCCAAGACAATATTCCCAAATGGACTTCATTTTTCATCAAAACCAAGTGTATCAGTCACCTCTGTGTCACTAGGAGAAAACACCTGACCCTGGAAACTGACAGTACAGGTTTATTTGACCCATGGTTTTTAACAGGTTCAGTCCATAGCCAGCCAACGTACAGGAAGCAAAGTGAAAAGGCAGGACAAAGGAGAGCTGCTCACCTCACAGCAGCCAGGAGGTAGAGAGGAGGCAGGGGCAGAGGAGAAGAACATGCCTTCCAGGTCATACCCTAAGCAACCCCCCGGCCGGCTAGGCCCCACCTGCTAGCAGGGCATTCAGGTACTGAGCTCATAGCCAGATGAATCCATGGCTGAGACCAGAGCTCCCGTGAGCCAACCTCCGACTAAACACAGGAGACTTTGGGGGATGCTGGAGATTGAAGCCATAGTCCCAAGTTACATGCAAGGGTGTGAAATAAGTGACTTCTATAGAAGGAAAAGAAAAGGACTAGAGGAAACCTAGCAAACTGAAAGTGTACTAGACTCTCGCTCTTTGTGTGTGTGTGTGTGTGTGTGTGTGTGTGTGTGTGTGTGGTTTTTTTTGAGACAGGGTTTTACTATGTAGTTCAGGCTGGCCTCAAACTCTTGGCAATCCTCCTGCATCAGACTCCCAAGCGCCACAACTACAGGTGTGCACCAATAAACCAGATAGTGCTTTTTCATTTTTATATCTGGGGGTGCAGATATAAATTTTTTTTAATCTTTTTTGCTTTCTTTTGGTACCGGGATTAAGCTACACCTCATATTATTAAAAAAAAAAAAAGTCTACTCCTTCTTCTTAACATATATAACTCATTCTGGTACTTACTACTTGCAAGGAAATGTATTTAATACACAAATACGTGTGCTCCTCAATCTATAATGGCATTACATCTCAATGAAACCAAAGATTTTGGGGGACAGTATCAAGAATTCAACCCAGAGCCTTTACACTGAGTTACATCCCTAGCCAGCCTGCCTTCCTTCCTTCCTTCCTTCCTTCCTTCCTTCCTTTATTGTGGCAGAACCTCACCAAATTGCCCAGTAAAGGCTTGCATTTGTGACCCACTTGCCTCAGGCTCCCACAGTGCTGGGATTAAGGGCGTGAGCTGACACGGCTGGCTTGTAAAGTGAAAATATAAGCAGAATGCACCGACCCTGCCGAGCTTCAGAGCAGCGTGGCACAGCACAGTGGACATCGCCTCTTCACCTTTGTGGGTAATGTTATCAAACACCACAACCACGGCCAGGCCCCCACCCCATACACCTGGGGAGAGGTCACAATTCCAAACCCTAAGCACAGTTCCTCCTGACTGCATGTGGCTCCTGGTGCCACAGTACAGTCACAAGAGCGTAAGTCAAAGTCTCAGAAGTTAGGGAGTATCTGTATTGTTTTTCAAAATGTACCCACTTTAAATGTATATTAAAATTGAAGGGACCCACTTTTGTAGCCCAGGCTGGTATCCAACTCCCTCCTGCCTCACGCAGGAGGATCGGTGCAAGTTCGAGACCAGCCTGGGCTACAAAAGTGAGCTCAAGGCCAGCCTGAACTGCATAGTGAGACCCTGTCTCAAAAATACCAAAAAAGAAAAAAAAAATTTGAAGTGAGTCATCTCTGGTCGAACGTATCAAGGACAGTTTTATATTTTCTCCATGTAGTTTATTTACATTTTCTAAATTAGCAACAATGGCTGTGTTGTTTACTACAAATTGTTTTCTTGAGTCTACGATTGAAGTTCTCAAACCCTGACACAGCACCAGTCTTTCACGATATTCCTCTCTAGCGCACCCTCAGCAAAAGAAATACTTAATATTTCTTTCTAGGAAGTTGTTAGGTCCAAGCAAACTAATTACTATTGAGTCCTAATAATTAAATAACCATTTGGAAGAAGATAATAAATTGAAAAAAAAATTTTTTTCTTTTGAAACAGGGTTTTCCTACACAGTTGAGGCTGGCTTTGAACTCACTTCATAGCCCAGGCTGGCCTCAAACTTGCAGCAACCCTCCTGCCTCAGCCTCTCAAGTACTGGGATTACAGGCGAGCACCCCCATGCCCAGCTTCCATTTCATTCTTCAAAAGACTCACTCCTCCATAATGGGACATGCCTGCCTGCTGCACGTGGAGGAGCTTCCCAAACCCTGAAGCCAGGTGAGTGCTGCTCCCCACATACCTTTTATTATATGTTGTTTTTTCAAACAATACTATGCTTTATCTCACAGGTACTGGCAAAACTCAGCTATGTAAAAGTATGTCACTGTCAACAGGAATATATACTGCAATCTAAAAAGTACAAATAGCTTGGTTTGCACAGTGCCTGACAGATGCAGTGGGTCCTTTACTTCCCTCTCACAGCCCTTGGAGTTGACACCCCCAGGCAACGGAGCACAGTTTGGGAATAGACTGCGCATTCACAAAGGTACACTCACACACACTTATCTTCCAGATCTTTCTAGCCTCCCCACAGGAGCAAGATGAGCCGTTCTAACACAGGCAAAGCACATAGGGTTTTTGTCCTATTAGCTACTCTATTTGTCTGGTATTTAATACTCTACTTAACTTAGAAACAAACAGGCCCCAATAAGAAAG
>PVJA010021826.1:15467-35138 GCA_004027025.1 Myocastor coypus
AAAAAAAAAAAAAAAAAAAAAAAAAAAAAAAAAAAAAAATTACATATTATTTTTTTCAAATCACATACACACACACACATACACACACGCATCTCCTTAAATCAGTGGACAGCCTCTAAGAGACCCAATGTACTGGTTGAAGTTAAACATAAGGAAGAGTAACTTCATTTTTCTTCAGGGGTATCTTATATTGAAATGACACTCAAGTCACCCTTGCAGTCTCAAGTCATGTTGGCCAAAGTCCCTAATTGTCGATTTTTCCCTCCTTGTTTTCCTGGCTGGCTTTTTCCTCCCTCGCATTTGCATGAAGCCCATCAGGCCAGTGGACAGGGGGAAGAGCCTGGTCGGTGCCAGGTGCCCCAGGTGTGACTGGGCTGCGAGTGCCAGCTGGACCAGATCCCTTTTCAAGCTCAATTCCTTCCTTCATCCCCATTTTATGATTCTGCAAATTTTGGGGGAGGGTAGAGCAGCAAAGATGACTCACAAAGCTGAGAGATACATAGCTGGCTTGGCCAATCCATCACTGATATGAGGAAACTTGTCCATGTTGTTTCTGGAAAAAAAATTTATTATGTGACCAACCAACAGAGAGCAACAAGAAATAACACGGTGACATGAAATAACAAAGGGTAAAAGGCCAAGGAACAGGAAACAGGCTCCCCACAGGGAGTGACAGGACAGAAGAAATTTTGCTGGAAGGAGTAGCAAACACAGGCTCCACTCGCCAGCCAGAAACACATGCTCAACAGCAGGAACATGCCTTCCAAAAACTCAAGTCTAAGTCTTGGCGAGTCCCGGGGGGCCTACAAGGCTCTGTCCTAACTTTGCTGGGCTTCTGAAGGAGTTAATTTTAACTTGCTAGCAAATGCAAATACATCTTTTAAAAAAGCAAGCCAATTAAGACACAAGTGTTTAAAGACACAAGGAGTAATTACAAATGTATTATTCATACCTAATTTACAAGATGAACTTCTTTCTGTAAAATATTAAACTGTTTACATGCAGGCGAGGAAGACAATTTTCAAACCGTTCATGTTCCAGTACAAAGCAATGACTATTAACAAAGCAACGGCTTCTGGAGGACTTACAGTGTAGAGTCTGCAGTAATCAGAAAATGTTTGACCTCAAGATATCTACTTGACCCCACAGAAATGCAGACTCGCCTGCTATAAAATCCTAAACAATGGGGCAGACAAGGTCATAGGGTCAAAGCCAGTATTAACAGGTCACCATGCGGCCCACTTGGGAGCAATTACTTCCAGTCATGGCTAAGTGGACACTTGATTGAATACCACTAAGACAGCTCACATCCCACGGATAACAATCCTCACAGCGATTAAGAATTAAAGCCCCCATGATTCAGCCTTTATTACTCAAATGAACCTAACTCTTCCATAAAAAAACTCTTGGTATATGCCTGATGCAAGGTCTAAATTGAAATGCCACCTCATTAAACAATAATATCTAATTTTATCTAAATGAATTTTCATGAAAGTGCACCACACAGCTCAGGAATTTTTAAAATGAATTATCACAAGCGATACATAATTTCACCAAAACTGGGGCAGAAAAAAAAAATTAGCTTTCGAAATAAAAGGAAACATCAGTGTTGAATGAAATGAATGTTCCTCCATGGCCAGAGACAGAGCCACACTGTGAGCTGCTACAAAACAATAGCAGTCTATTAATTTTATTCTCTAACTTTCATTCATGATTTAAAAAAGGAGGAGACAGCAGTTCTATAAACTGGCCAGTCACAGAGGGAACTTTTCATAACTACAGATTTCAGGTCCCCCTTTAAATCAACTAGATTTGTGGTCCCACAAGGGAGGTAGTTGTTGTCAAACTCCCAAGGGACTGTCACAGACTGCATCTGAGGCTGGGACACTGCCTAGACAAGGTCTGTGCAAGGTTACGAAATGGCAGAAGGATGAGAAAGCCTCATTGTCTCTCTTCTCCTTTAATCTTTCCTCATTTCATAATCTCCCCAAGGCCCTTGTATATATTTTTATTATGACCTTCTAGTCACAATGATTCATTTTCTAATTATAATAATCAATGAAAACCTTCTTTAATGTAAAATGATTCATTTTTTTAGAAAAACAGCAAGTGAATCAAATTAGTAATTAAAAGAGTACTGGTGGCACTTGTCATTGGCCAACACCATGACCCGGCATAGTACTGACAGCAACACCTGCTCTAAGAATGCCAGAGCCAGCCCATCCTTCTGGATCACTGATAGACCTAAAGAGCACATTCATAAAAATAAATAAATAAATAAAAATAAATAAAAAAACAAAAACATGCAGAGTTCAGGCCCACATCTCCCCTCAGCTGACAGGTGTGTGTTTTTCTGGGGAAAATCCTGGAAATTACACTAACAGATCTAAATAACCCTTGTAATTCGTGATACTCTAAAGTATAAATCTTTTTTTTCTTTTTTTTTTTTTTTTTTTTTTGCGGAACCAGGGATTGAACTCACAACCTTGTACTTGCCAGGCAGGCACTTGTGCCCCTGAGCCATCTCCCTGGCCCCTTCTAAAGTATAAATCTTATAGAAAATTTATAAGGAATACACACTGGGCAAGGAGAAATGGAATTAATACTGTAAGTAGACTCCAACCAATGCAGAGACAAGGCTCTAAGATGCAAACAAATCACCTCAAGGTCTTATACGGAAGTGAACCCTCACTAACAACCTCTCAAGGTGGCACTCTGAGAGTGGAACATCCAACAGCAAGCCTTGGCCACCCCAGAGCCCAAGTGTTCTAGGAAAAGGTCCCCTCTGGAGCGAGACAGCGGTACCTGGCTGGATGACAGCGGGCACCCTTCCTCCAGGCTGACACAGGCAGAACCCAGGGATGAACCAGGGGAGCAACAGGCGGGGTTTCAGCTCCTCCTCACCTTCGGCCAGCCATGCTGGGCAGAGAACAATCACAATTCACACCAGAGCAGTCAGCACAGCAACAGGTGATTTATGACTGCTGGGCCCCTCCAGGGCAAGGAGCAGCAAAGATTATTAAGTTTGGGAAGGCTAATGATTCTCTCAAACATCACAAGCAAGAGCAAAGAGTTTGAGATTTGAAAAGACAAGCCTTGACTTTCAGCAATTCCTCTCAGCTGGGAGGCTGGACGGCGGGCGCCATGACCAAGCTACCTGACCTTTTCCAAATCCCTCCCCAAGAAGACTCGGTGTCCACATCCAAGCTGCCAGTCTAGCTACATGATTTCACCCAAAAAAAAAAGCACAGACAATGCTGAAAGTCAGAGAAAACATACAGGAGCTAAAGTTTACACACACCTGATTTCAAGTCCAGCTCTATAAACCTGTATCTGTGACCAATGAAAGCACTACAGGCTAACAGTATCCGGGTCACTGAGCTCCTCTTCTTTGAGGCTTCTGAAAAATTAGCCCTTATAATGCAATTAGGTATGAGATTTTTTTTCCCAAGGAGAAGACAATCTGTGCTACAGGGTCAAGAAAACACACACACACACACACACACACACACACACACACACACACTGCTTCTGTCTGGTCAGGTCCCTCTTTGACAAAGGATCAAAAATGCAATGCCAAGGGGAAGCCTGTTCAAGAGACAAAAATTATTCTGACTTAAACAATTCTTTCTATACTTCCTACACTCGGACTTCAAATAGATTAGTTTCCTTCTAAATTACAGCTTTCCCTGCTTATGTGCTCACCATCCCAGTTTTAATTTTCAGTTGGCATTTTTGCAGTAATGACTACACACATTGGGTCATTCAAAGGGAAAGATGTTGGTGCTTTCAGGACCTGGAGATGCCAGAAAAGCAGTGAGCGACTCTTTGAATAGATGGCTCATTGTCGTCATTGTTTTCACAGGCACACATCTGAAAATGCAGGTCCCCAACAATGCCGGCATTATTGTGGTTTCTTTTTGCTCTCTTTATGAAAACATGTTTGTGCTTAACCTTCCCTAGTGCTTGTTCTATGTTAAATAAAAACAACTCCAGTAAATTGCTGACAAACAGGTAAGACAAGTAGAAAGAATTCCCTAACTTTCAAACTCTCAGCTCAGAGAAAGAGAAAAAAAGCTGCAGTTAAAAGATAGCCTCAAAGTCATCTGGTAAACATGCTTTCCCAAAGAGAATGCAAAATGCATAGCAAAACAGGCACTTCACTAATTTTAAACACATAATTATATACTGCCTAAACAGAATTATCAAGAGGCTTGATTGACTTCTACAGAGCTGTGCCTTCCATCAAGCAGACTCTGAGAAATAATAAATAATGTTTGACCTTCTAATGTCCTCAAAAATTATTCTTAACATTAGAGTGTGAGAACCACTGGTGTTCCACTCTAACACTGTCAGGGAATGTGAAAGTCACAGATTAATTTGAAGTTATAATTCAGACACATTTGATAGAGAAACAATTTGAAGAAAACTTGATGTGGCATATGAAATAAAGGGGTTGGGTTAACTAAATAGGAAAAAGAAGTGTGAGGTAAGCAGGTACATAAAACATGTGAAATTAAGAGAGCTTACGCAAAAGCATTGAGGGTGAATACTTATGCAGACTTGGAAAGTTAAAACTTTGGCCTGAAGGTGGGCACCAGGTGTGGAGGCAGGAAATCAAAGGGTATCCTTTCCTAACTCAGCTGTTTTCTAAGGAAGTCTTTAAGTCTTCTTTTTTTAATTGAACTGGGAATTGAACTCAAGACCTCACACTTTTCCTGGCAGGTACCATGACACTGAGCTATCCCCCCCGCCAGCCCTCTAAATCATAAGTATCTGCAACAAATAGCATTGTGAAATATCTGACTACCAGTCATGCTAAGCTAAGACACATTTCTGGTTTTGAAACAGAATACCATATAAGGTAAAACGTCACCCAAATGGTGCACCACATCTACATGACAACTTAGAATTTCAATACAGCGGGCTTATGCATGATGGATAAGAAGAAAATCAAAGTCAAACCTCCTGACACCAGATTCTAAACTCAGCCGTGATAAAAAAAAAAATCGCATTCCTCCCTGTCCACCTCATGACTTGGGCTGTATGCTGAAGCAACCTTCCAAAAGTCTTCTGTTTCACCATCAGAGGAAGGGTTTCACCCAGAATGTGTTGGAGCCTGTTAGCACCACCTATCAGTCCGGGATGTGCACGCTAGCTGAAGCAATGCTCCCCGCACATTGCAATTTAAATTGAGTCAAATCTAAAAGAAAGCTCAGGTGGAACATCCCTAATTTCAAAATTTGAAATCTGAAACATTTGGAGCACCCTATCATCACTAAAATGTTTCCAATGTCAGATCAAAGACACTGAACAACTAAGGTTTAAGAAAATATTCCAAAAAGCTCCAAGATCTGCAACATTTCTGGTCCCAAGTATTTCAAGTAAGGAAGATTCAGCCTGTACTTGTGGATATCTTAGGCCTTCTTTTAAAAACAAAATAAAACAAAAGAAACAAACAACTGTGCCAAACTCCCTGTGACATAATAAAAAATAATATGTATTTGGTCTTTGCTCATTTTATGTTACACAGTACCTGGAACCCTTGGGAATCCCAAAAATTTAGTAGTCTTTTGCTACTAATGATTGAAGACATAGTATAACTCAGAGTGGAGGGAAGCTTGCCAGGGGAAGCAAAGGGAAAAGAACTTTCACCTCCATCCCCTGACTGACCTCTGAAGAGGGGAAGATGAAGGTTCAGTTGATCACCAATGGCCAATAATGAAAGGAGCATGCTTGCTAATGAAGCCTCCATACAAACTCAAAAGCACAGGGCTTGAAGAATTGCTTAGCAGGTGAAGATACCCAGAAGGTTGTACATGCAGGGGGCACAGCAGCTCAGTGCCCCCTCCTGATGCACCACAAATCCTACACTGTACATCTCTATGAGATGACTGCTCATCTGGATCCTCTGTAATTTCTTTGAACAAGTAAGCCTGAGTGTTTCCCTGGGTCCTGTATTCTAGCAAGTGATCGAACCCGAGATGGGATTCATGAAAAACCTCTGATCAACAGCAATTGTTCAAAAACCTAGGTGCCAACAGACAGCTTTGCAAATGGTGTCTGAAGTGAGGTCATGTTTGCAAGACTGAGCCCTACCTTGAATCGCAAGCCAGCCAGGAGGTGTCACATAACTGACCAGTGTGGGCAAAGCCCCTTCCATGGTCTGCTGACCTTAAGAGTACTCAAAGAATGGTAGGGGAAAATATTTCCTGTCCTACATTCTCTATCCCAGCTGTCAGATCAAAAGCATTATTTGAAATGTACTTACCACATAAGCCCTGTCATTTGACTAACATGATGATCATATAAAATAAGTATAATTATCCCTGTTTTACAAGTGTAAAGCTAAGATTAAGCAATTTAGCTAAGATGTGCTACATACACTAACAGAATTAGGATTCAAACCCAGGTCCATACAACTCGTTGCTCTTCATGGGGTGGTCAAATCCTCAAGAAAGCCCTACCATCAAGGAAAAAGAAAGGAAACAATCAACTAACCCATACTAATTTTCCCATTCTGTTCATAAACTGGCCCCACCACGGTAAGTAAAACAGTTCAAGCACTACATAATCAGCACAGCTAAAACTTGCTGCTTGTTTACGTATGTTTTAATTCTGAATTCAGGTGTGAATAAAGCCTTTGTTCTTTATTTCTACTATCTCTGCCCTCCAGGAGGAATATGTAAATAAGTATAATTTCTTCCGGGGCCCAGGGCTCAAGGCAATGCTCAGGAAAAGTAGGAGGTCATCAGTTCAAAAAAAGGCTCAGGATTCAATTCCAGGATCCTCATGACATGAAGTTTTCAAAAGAGCTCCCTACCCAGGTCTCTTGAAAGACGGGATGACAGCAACTCAGTCAGCGCCAGAGATGGGCTCTGTGCAAGAAGCTACTGGGCAAACTACTGGTGTTCTGAGATGCAGTTGGAAACATAGGAAATACCTCGGCACAACACATTTCAAGTCACCCTGGCTTACATGGGAAGGTCTGCTTGAGAAACGAACTGGAGAAAAAAAGAGGAAAGAAAGAAAGACAAAGAGAAGAGGGAAAGTAAGAAACTAAAAAAAAACCCCAAGAACTCTGCCCTAATAAAACAGAAAAGAGAATAAACAATAGACAGTGTTCTCATGACAATCATTTTTTTATTTCTTTTGCTTCCTTATCTGCCTGTGGGGTTATCTGCAGGATGATCAGGATGATCGTTGAGCAGAATGATCAGCTCTGACTACGCCAAGGTAACAAGCTTCGAGCCAGAATTGTTGGGGATGAGCCAACAAGTTGGAACCACACACAGAGGGGCTGACCAGGAATGCAGAAGGTAGGCAGCCATGGCCTTCAATCCCAGGGCTTCCAAACCTAGTAGTATATATGGCTCCACCTTATTATGCAGGTAGATGGAAGACACATGACATTTACAGCCCAGCTAAGGCCTGGGCATTCACAGGATGCTATAAAAAGTGACTCTTTTGGGAAGTCTCGAGTCCTTTGGGACATCATAGGGTTTACAGATAGCCTTCTTATGCCCCTTGTCCAGTACTTCCTTCCTGGGCTGTCACAAAAAGAAATGATTAAGTGTTACTTGTCCAAAAACAAAAGGTAGATGGTTTCACAAAGAAGATCCACTCCCAGGTAGGTACCAGTCATCTTACTTCTGCCAACCCCAAATTATTAGCAAGACAGACTCTATATTAATTAGCATTTTCAAGATAAATAACTCTGTCCCAGTCTATGTTCCTTTAAGGTGAGAAATTTTGGAAATAACTTGCGTACTAAAACATTGTGTTGCAAGAATCTCCTCCCAACCCATGCCTCACTGTGCAAAGAGATGAAGGAAAGGTGGGGCTTTTTTTTTTTTTTTTTTTTTTCTGCATTTGGCAAGAAAAGCAAGGAGCAGCTGCTGCTCGCAGCTCCCCACTGTCCCCACCCTTTTCTTCCACACAGAACAGAAAGTGCCTTCAGCAACCATAAGTTTGCACTGGCCTCTCCATCCTGCTGCCTTAGCTAGGAGAACTTCATGGCCAGTTTTGAAGCATAAATATTGGGGAGTAGGACAACATCTACTGAGGAATACACATGCCATCCTTGAAGGCAAACAAAAAGAGCCACATTTAAATGATTCAAGGTATAGGCCCTTGGGGACACAGCATACTACTGGAACCAGAAATGAGCCTACCCTCTACTAGAAGTCAAGGCTATGCTACCAGTTCTAACACACACATTTGCAGCAGCCTAGTAAAACTCAATAGAGATCAAAGTATTAGCCTTCATAATAGGAAATAAAAATATGGTCTCTACATTTCAAAACTGTAAATCATAAAAAATTCATGCTAAAGATATGTACAGTCTATGAGTGATTCCAAACCATCTTCCCAACTCTTTCATTCTGCAAAAGAATTTGAGATATTTTTAAAGAGCCAATAACATAGATTGGGAAGAAATGCAAAGCTGCTCCCAGGCAAATCTCAGGCTCCAGCTTATTCCTTCTAGATAAATGATGGAAATCTTCAACTATTATGAAGGAATTCTCTGGAGACTCTGTGAGTTGTAACAAAGCCCCAAATTCTTTTTATTTAGAACCAACCTTCAAAAATAGATTGAAGGTGACCCAAAAGGAAAATGCAGAATGCCCAGCCCTTGGGACCATGCTAACTTCAACTGTTCATAACAGAAAGGAGGAAGTAGGGAAGGGGGAATAAAAATGATCAAAATGTAGTATGCATGTGTACTAGCTCCCCAGGAAGAATGTAATGAGTATATATTGCAAACATATAGTAAACAAACTTAGAAAATGGACGGGAACATGATTGTTTACCTCCAAAATAAGAATGTTTACTCTGAAGGCATTTGAAACAGACTAAAAAGCATTCTCTTAAAAGCCTTAATTCTCAAGTTGTCTCGGGATCAACTGATCTAGTTTGCCAAACTAAAAGTGCAGATTCTCAGGAAGAATGGGTGCTGAGGTACACCCAGGCAAAAGCAAGAACTTCTAAGGGCCAGAGAGATGGCTCCACAGACTAAGCACCTGCTTAGGAAAGTGCAGGGACCAGGTTTCGATCCCCAGTACCGCATGCAGCACCGGCCCCATGCCTGGGCACGCTAAGCCTGCCAATAAATCTGGGTATTGTGGTGCACACCTGTAATCCCAGCACTGGGGAGGCTGAAAACAGGAGGATCACTACGAGTCTGAGCTGTATAGAAAGACCCTGTACCAAATACATTTTTTTAAAAAATTAAAAACAAGAACTTCTGGGGTGGTACTGGGGCGCTACTGCAGAGAACAGTGATAATGGATGGTAGCAATACATTGTACACTTGGGAAAGTAGTTTCTACCATAATGAAGTAATGAGAGATAAATATGTTAAGCCTGATTTAAACACCACACAATGTATACATCTATCAAAGCAACACATGGTGACCCATTTAATGTATATAATTTTTATTTTTTCATATATCAGTTAAAAATAACTTTAATTTTTTAAAATGCAGATTCTCAGCTCTACCTCTAGAGAATCAGACAAAGCAGGTATAGAAAAGGAGGGTGAGAAATTGGCACAAGAGATTCTGACACAGACCCTAAGAAACACTGAATTTACATTCCCACCAGAGCCAGGGATCAAATTCCAATGGTCAGTTTTCTGAGATGTGGTCTGAATTCTTGTCCTCCCCTTCTGTCCAAATGTCAATTTTAATCCCTCTTCGACACCACACACACACACACACACACACACACACACACACACACACACTCCATTATCACCACAACCAGTACCACCTGAGTCCTAAATTAAAGTGTGAACATTTCCTAGAGGTAGCACACAACTATGAACCACAACAAACTGAGCTGGGGATACACACATGCAAGAGTTGGACCAATGAGAGCCTTTCATTTCTTCCCCAAAGAACCTGAAGTGAGGGTCTTGGGACCATACACTGCATTCAAGCATAACTAACACAAAAACACAAAGGCACCACTAGCACTTGGAAAATCAGCAAGGAAAAGAGAAAATGTGTCTATGAACGATGTAAATTCTGAGCAAATACCTCAAAGCAGAAGAGTTAAATATCTGATGCTTGTATGCGGCTCTCTGTCCCCACTGGCCTCACAGACTGGAGCATCTCAGCATTTACTGGACATCTCCAAGACTTAAGGGAAATTTTAACTGCAAGCTATTTGCACCTCACATGCCCACTGCCAAACCTAGCCTCCAGGAAAGACACAGGTTCACTCAAGGAAGATACCACAGGTCCACTCGAAACTCAAGGTCAGGAGCTAAGGGCCAAAGAAGCAGGGGTGTGGGTCTGCAGAAACCTCACAAGCATATGCACAGCAAGAAGAGACAAGGAACGCTGTAGTGGCTGCACTTCTGGCTCTGCTGCCTTCGGAGATGTGGCTGCATTCCAAAGCTCGCAAAATAAGCCCAGTGCCCTTCCAACCACTACCACAATGGCCTGCCTTCCTTTGGCTTGTCTCCTAGCTACTTGAAACACCAAAACTCCAAACCAGAGCACTAAGCACAAGAATAAAATAATCTAAGACAGAATTCCCATCATCCTCAAAGTCTGTGAGACTTAGCATGACCCGTGGGGCAGCAGCAGCAGCGAAGGACCAATTGCAGACTTACTGTCAAGACAGTCTGGAGAGAGACAGAAAATGAAACACAGCCCAAACACAAGAAGAGCAATGCAGGGGAGAGAGAGGGAGAGAGAGAGAGAGAGAGAGAGAGAGAGAGAGAGAGAGAGAGAGAGAGAGAGAGAGAGAGAGAGAAAGAGAGAGAGAGAGAGAGGTGTCTTATTTGTGGAAGGATTCCAGTTCCCAGTTTCCCTACATATTCTATGACACAACTCTAAATCATTCCAACAAATTCCCCTCTGCTCCTTCTAACCAGATAATCCTGCTAAGTGTATTTTTAAAATATTTCAGGCCCAAAAAGGAAATCTTTCTGGACTCTCAATAACTAGCTTGTGACCTGGGAATTGGAGAAGAATGCTCTCCTCCCTCCTTACCCCACTGCGGGCATGGTCAGCGCCTTCACCTCCACATACAGGCACCCCAGGCAGCCACTGGCTGGGTCCTCTTTGGACAGACTCTGAATTGTAGTACTCTGCATGGTTTAAACTACTTTATGGAAACAGTGCTAAAGTCAGAAGGATTCTTTTCAACCACATTATGAGTCATAAATAAAGAGCTTATATTAATCACTTAAGCACTTCCAAATTGCTTTTTTTTCTCTTGTTCCTCTTTTGGGGAGAGGGATAGTAGTTGTCCTGTCTTTGAAAATCACAGGAAAGATAGCTTCCAGGAGACAATTCGCACTGGTAAACGATGGAAATGTATGGATGTCTGAGAAACTGACCTGAACCCCAGCGGAGGCATTCCAAAGCTGTCTGCCACTCTCCAGGAAAGGTCTGAGGACCAGTTTACACCTTCCTCCTGGGCCATGTTGCAAACCTTTCATGATGAAGGTCTGTCCATGAGACCATCAGGATGAACCAGGAATGCACAATCTCTACGTGTCCAATTTTCCCCAGTGTCAGCATGGGCTGAACAGTAACCAGCAGTGTCATGCAGAAATACAAAAGTGACTTACCTCCCCAGCTGCCTCTCCCTTCTGCCCACCTGAGCCATGGAGGGAAGGCCCAGTGAGCATCCCTGGATGTGGGATGGAGAGGTGCAAAGGCAATCAGAAAGCGAAGTCTGAGAGAGCAACAGATCTCTAAGTAGAAGGCGGCATGGGGCTTTAACTTCCCTGACGGCCCTAACCAAGTCCCAGGCACCAAATGAAACAAAGAGCTCTAAAAAATAGTCACTGCAGAGGATTTAAATGGTGCACAGCCAACCCGCCTGCTGAAAGACGGATGATACGAGAGCGCCCAGCAGCCAGCAAGGCGGCCTCGGTTCCAGCTGGATCTCGGGTCAAAGGGTGGCTGAGCCATCGCCTTCCCAGCAGAAGTGAGTCACAGGAAAGTCTGAAAGGAGGCAAGGTGCTGGATTTGTTTTTCCCCAGGCTCACTGGCTTAGCAGTGGTTGAGCAGTGTGGAAAAGAGTAACAGGACAGAATAAAGGAAGTAGCCATTTGGAAAGACAGCATCCTCCCAGAGGTCACTGACAAGGTAGGGCCAGGGAAGCTGGGCTAAGAGACCAGTCAGCCCGGGGAAGAAGGTTACCTTGCCCAGTCCTGATGGAAGACGGTTTATATATCGAATTCCAGAGCAAGAGCGGCCCAAGGCCCAGCTCTGGCCATGTGGGGCCTCGCTTCACCCTTTTAAATTTTGAACTGCCTTGTCTATGAAACAGCAGCAAGAATAATATCCCCTCTCAGTGTTGTGAAGATGTGAAGATTTTAGCGCATCAGCACAGGGTGGCAGACTTCTAATCTGTAGGCCATCTGATCCTCTGACCATCTGCTTTTTACAGTGCAAGAACTGAGACAGACTTTTACATCCTTACATGATGGGGAGAAGAAAAAATAATAATAACACTCTTTAGGGACACATGGAAACTGTAAGAAAATGAAATTTCAGTACACATAAAGTTTTATTGGAACACAGTCATGCTCACCCAATTTTAGACTATCTATGGCTGCTTCTGCTCCACGGTGGGGCAGGAATTCATGGTCTGCAAAGCCTGAACGCTTCCACTTGGACCTTATGGAAACAATTCTGGCCCTGCATCAGCTGACACAAAACATTACAGTTAGCTGTGCTAACTTTACAAATAATTTCAGAGATATACTGACATCCTATTGTTGAGATGTAATTCTCATATCATAAAATTCAACCTTTTACACTAGATGACTGAGTGCTATTTAGCATATCCAAGTGCTATAAAACCATCTCCATATTTTAAGTTTAGAAATTTTACCACCCACAAAGAAATACACTGTCCCCATAAGTACTCTCCATCCCTTCTTCCCCAGTTCCTGGCAACCATTAATCTTTCTATCTAATGACTGTCCAATAATGAATATTTCATATAAACAGTAATATGCTCTGTGGTCTATTGGTGTCTAGCTTCATTCAATTAGCACAGGGCTCATTATGATGTAAATGAATCCCTACTTGATTCCTTTGTATGGCCACATAATATTCTGCTGTCTGCATAAGTTATATATTGTTTATTTATCATTTCATAAATATGTGTGTTATCTCTATTCTTTGACTATAATGAATAACTCTCCTGTGAACACTCCCCCCAGGAACCTATCAAGCAGCAGAACTGCTGAGTCACATGGTACCTCTATTCTTTTTTTTTTTTTTTTCCAGAACCAGGAATTGAACTCAGGTCCTTGCACTTGTCAGGCAAGTGGTTATTCTACTGAGCTACCTCCCCAGCCCCTATACCTCTATTCTTAACCTCTTTTAAGAAATTTTGAACTGTAAGCCCAAAAAATTTACCAATTTCACACCCCAAAGAAATACTCAATAACTCTTACCCACATTTTACAAACTCACTATTGTCTTGTTTTCTTATCACTGTGCCCAGAGATGCAAAGAGAGATCTCTCCGAGATTTTGACCTGCAATTGCCCAATGAGTAACAACAGGCATCTTTTCATGTGCCTACTTGTCGGCTGTGAATCTTCTTAGGAGAATGTCTTGGGATTTATTTTATTATGATAAATGTTCTTTGTTGTTGCTGCTGTTTGGAAGTGTGGTGGTTGCTGTTGTTGTCTGTTTTGGCTTTTGTTGTATCAGGGATTGAACCAGGGGAGCAGTGAGCATACATCCCCAGACACTTCTATTTTTTCACTTTGAGACATGGTCTCAT
This sequence comes from Myocastor coypus, assembly GCA_004027025.1. Lineage (NCBI taxonomy): Eukaryota > Metazoa > Chordata > Mammalia > Rodentia > Myocastoridae > Myocastor > Myocastor coypus. Next base: position 29,237 of record PVJA010021826.1, read on the forward strand.
AAAGTTACCCAGGGTGACCCTGAACCTATGATTCTCTTGGGAGAATCCAAGATTACAGGTATGTAGGTAAGGGACTGAACGCTAAGTTATGGGAGTTTTTTATATGTGTTGGATATTGCACCTTTACCAGCCAAATGATCTGCACACATTTTCTCCAATTCTATGGCCCATGTTTTTCTCAGAGTATCTTTTAAAGCACAGAAGTTCATTTTGATGCAGTTCGGTTCATATATTTTTTCTTCATTACTTGTGTTTTTGGTGTCATATTTAAGAAATCACTGCCTGATCCAGGATTGTGAAAGTGCAATGCTATAAATTCTAAGAGGTTAAAATGTTTAGCACTTACATTCACATCTTTGAGTCCAATCTCATCCTCATATATGCATACCATTTCCTCAATGCTATTTACTGAAGACTACGCGATCCCCCCACTGAGTTGGCACAGCACCCTTGCTGACAGTCATAAATCTAAGGTCTCCCCAATCTTTTCCACTGATCTTTCTCTTAAAGGTGACCAGAGATTGAACTCAGGCCCTTGCGCTTGCCAAGCAAGCACTTATTCTACTGAGCTATCTCCCCAGCCCCATACTACTTATCCTTATTTCTATTTTCATTCTAGCTCCACAGTATAAGTAAATTTTTAAATCAAGAGATATGAGTCTTTCAATTTTGCTCTTTACAGAAATGTTTTGGCTATTCTGGGTTTGCTACATTTTCCTATGACTTTTAGGAACAGACCTGTCTACTTCCGGGGGGAAAACAAGCTATGTAGGTTTTTATAGGGACTATACTAAATCTGTAGATCAGTTTGGGAAAATATTGACATTGTAACAATATTAAGTCTTCCAAAATTTGAATGGAGGATATCATTCTACATATTTGGATCTTCTTTAATTTCATTCAACAGAATTTTACAGTTTTCAGCATATACATTTTGTATCTGTTTACTAAATATACTTACAAGTATGCCCAATACTACTATAAATGAAATTCCTTAAAATCTTTTTTCATTTGTATAAATTTTAAGTTGGAATTGCAGAAAGACAATGAGTATGTGTGCAAGGAACAAGGACCAAGTGTAACAGAAACCTAAAATAAAAAGAAACTTAAGAGTTCAAGATACACTGGGCATGGTGGTGCACACCTGTAATCCCAGCACTTGGGAGGCTGCGGAAGGAGGATCAGTGGGAGTTCAAGACCAGCCTGGGCTACAAAAGTGATCTCAAGGCCAGCCTGAACTGTACAGTGAGACCTTGTCTCAAAAAGACAAAAAAAAAAAAAAAGATTTCAAGAAACAGCCTATCAAATCCACATCAGACTGGAAGTTTCCTCGGAGTTGGTATAGGGTCTCACCTAGCACATAGGAGCTGTCAGGAAACACCTGCAAGATGAATAAAATTTAACAGCAAAAGACAATATTAAACATGTGTTTTTTACATTAGTCAATACCATAAATATACTGAAATCTTCATTTCCTTAAGCCATTCAGTAGTTCTAATAACACAGATTGTAGACACTACTGATTAAAATATTCTCACATAAAGAAACAAGTCTGATATAGAGTCTCAGCAATTGACAAGCCCCCTTTTAGTTTTTCCAAATAAAATGTTTGGGAAAATGACATCAGATAAATAAGCAGGAGGAATACACCTAGGCTTTTTGCGAACAGCACCAGTCATCATAACAAAGATATCGATGGAATATAATGACAACACTAAGGCTAGTACAGTCCCAGTCCCCCTTGAAGAGGTTATTTTATGATGTTTCAGCTTTATGATGAAAGCAATAAATATATGTGAGGGACAAATCACATTTTGAAATTTGAATTGGGACCTGTAACTCACAGGTAAGAAGAAATGCTTCAGAAGGTGCCAGAAGGCAAAAGAAAGGAACAGGAGAAAGAGGAGAAGGGCAAGAAGCATGCACCAATAACCTGTCATGACGACACCATGGTAAGGGTGGTCCTGGGCCTCTGGCAATGAGTCAGCAGAGGACTGTTCAACATTGTGATGGTGCCAAAATGATGTGCTATGCGCTAGCAACCATATTTGAAATTCTGAATTGTGATCTTGCACCAGGCTAGCAATACAGGGTCCCAGAGCCATGTATGCAGGGGCAGCTCTTGCTCAGTCACAGGATCATGGCAGCAGAGGCTCTATAGCATCGTGTCACCAAGTTCAGATGCTCAGCAGGTTAGGTATATTAAATGCACTTTCCTCTTATGGTATTTTCAACTTACAGTAAGTGGGGTTTACTTCAGCCTAAGTCCACCATAAATCAAAGAGTATGTGTACTTTCACAGTGACGATTCCAGAGAGAGCAGAAACCTGGGATCCTTCAGAGGGCAAATGTCCCAAGGCATCCCATCTCAGATTTGTCATGGTGGGTCCTAAAGCACAGGTCCCCTGACTTCACATGTGCATACTATGGAAATTAAAGGCACAGAATGAATGTTTATTGGAAAACATGATAAATATTCAATATCCTGATACAATGATGAACATGTTAGTTACTAATTTGAACTTGAACACAAAGCGAAGTTTGGAACAACCCTACTGTTCTTACACCATCTTAGCCCAACAAGTTAAGGGGGTAGGAAATCTGTGACAAAAGCTAGGGAATATCTTGCCATTTCAATCACACAAACCATGAAGCCTGAGATTATGCTGTTTCCTGCAGTCGTGGGGGCAGTACAGCTTTGAGTCCTGGATCTGTTTCAAAGCCAACATGTACCTGTGAACAAGCCCCTTGTTACAGTGCATTGCACTGCCCTCCGTGGAGAGCCCTTTGCCCATGCTAGGATTCTACCCATTCGCTCTTCTTCTAAGTTCCCAATTATCAGGTGATCAACATTCCCTGCACACATATTTACTCCTCTATCAAAATCACTCCTCCACAGCCCATCTCAGCTTAGGTTAAATGAGAAGAACAGATGGGTGTGTTTGTAAGTGCTCTTGATCAGAAAGCCATTTCTTCAGAAAAGAATGTAAGAAAGGTGTGTGAGTTGCATAGAGAGATTCGCCTTGATAAAAGTACTTTTTGAGCCCTTTCTCCCCGGGCTGGTCCATATTCTAAATCATTTCCTTGCTTTCACATAGTAAATTTTCTGCTACATGTCTAGATATGCTGGAGATCAGGTTACAGTGTGAGGGACAAAAGATAAAAACAATCTGCATACTTCCATCTGGCTCTTCAGAACAAAGTCTAGAGATCTGAAATGTGAGCAGAGGAGCTTGCTCCTCTCCCCGCGCACCAGACACGGCAAAATGTCACAGAAACAAATCTTTCAAGAGAATCCGAGCTGCTGGAATGTATCATTCACCAAAATTGCTCTGAGAGCATTTTAAAAAAGCAGTTAAGACAGGACAGTGAGCACAAAACTCTGCTTTTGTAAGTCGATGCAAAGTTAAGAACAGACCAATGTATTTAAAAAGCCCATACTAGAGAGATCCTGTTCTTTTTGTTGTCAAATGACTCTCATTTGAACAGAAAGAAAAAAAAAAAAAAAAAAAAAAAAAAAACTACCACCTTGGTATTTATTAACACAGTCTTGACTAGTTCTTAGGACTCAAAAATCAACACTCAAGGTTTAACTGTGGCCAAACTATTCCTCTGCCACATGGCACCATGCCACACAAGCCAGATTTTTACAGTATGAAAGTAACCAGCAGGTCCAATACAAACACAGGCTTTCCAATATATAAAATTTAAGAAAAGCCAGGGTCTGTGCAAAAAACATTAAACTGGTTTATATATCACAGTCATGAGGTTGAAGCAGAAATGCAGCATTAAAATAATTTACAAAATGGCTCAACAATGAACATTTTCCTCCATGAAAAAACAACACCCTTAATGTTTTTCATATGGCACATAAATTTTACTATACCTGCAGGAATATTTTCATTGGTTCAACCAACACCATTGGTCTTTTTAGCTCTTAAGCATATTACAATTCTTGCCTTTTTATGGCATTTTTGTTGTTGTTTGCACCCAATGCAATAAGCTTTCGAGAACAAGAAACAAACCACAATAAAAAGAAGAAAGGGCTACCCTCGGTGACTGCAACTTTCAGGGGAGGGGTGAGGGTAAAGCGATTCGAATCCTGTTTTTATAGCTGCTATCTTGATGCAATTAGTGTAAAATAATTGTCTGCGCAGGCCAGAGTAGAGGCTAAGTTGAGGCACTTGAATGCATTCCCGAAAACGAGTTCCCTGCCTCTCCCGTCAGCCTGCTGCAGCAGATGTTGGCTGTTAAGGCGCGCAGACGACACAGTTCATGACTTTTCTAAGACGGCTGTGTGCCACATCTGCAGTTGATGAAATGGAGAGCAGAAGTGTGGCAGACACACAGAGGAGAGCGCGAGCACGGCAGGCAGGCGGGCGGGCAGGCAGGCAGGCAGGCGCGCGCTGGGCCAAAGGAACTGTCTTGAAGACTGGCCTAAAAATAGACACACACTCACACTCCTCCTCCCTCCACAGCCAGCTCATAAAACCAGGCCTGCCTGTCCTATTATGGAGTCAGCCTATGGCAGACACTTCCTGCATCAGACTCTGCCTGCGGACAATGCGAGAGCACAGGCCCAAGTAGAGGGAGGCAGGCAGTGCCGCATCCTCCAAGTGCAGCTCCGCTCTCCGAGCCTCGGTACAACTGGGCTGTGGTCCAAGTTCAGCTGGGCCCCCAGAGAAAGGCAATGCTTGTGTTTAGCCCGCACAATACTGACATAACATTAACAGATTTACATATGCAAAACTGTGAAGCAACAGGCATTCCCCCTCAATTGACCCACAGCTTGTAGTGTCTGCCGAGTTATTCCCCGCTTCGGCTCTGTAACCAAGTGGGCGGCATGCGAATACCATCTGGGTACCACTTATTGAAAGCTGGCAGTCGCTCTGTAATAGGCAAGCTGGCAATAAGAGGGAAGGGAATAAATTGCATCATTTAGTTAACATCCACTTGCTTTGCGGCTGTTAAAAACCCATGACTGAATAATAATTTGGTTATTTCTTTTGCCAGAAACTGCTGTCAGCCAAATTGTACTACGCATGCTGCCGAAGTCAACTTGCAAAATTTCCACTTGAAAAGGACTGAGGAGGAGGATCGGGTGCAGTGGGCACCAGTCTCTGCTCAAGAACTGTGGTGACTCCCGCTGAAGTGTGGCTCTGCGTCTTCCCAATGTCCTGGCCACCCCAGGTTTTGTGGACACCAAGCCCTGGCGAACCAGCCAGCCAGAAGGGAAGCTGTGATATGCAGTGAAGCCCTCAGGTCCAAGGGTGTGTATGACAAATGACATCTCCACGGCGCTGGGCTGGCTACAGAGGCAGATGCGGCCCAACAAGGCTTGTCTAAACTTCAAATCTCCCAGCTTCTCTCTCCACACAGACTGGGCAAGCTGGCTGAAGAGAACCCAAGTGCTGTCGACCGCGGTTCTCCTACTTCTAGACCTGAGCCCACGGCATCATTTCTTTCTAGTTTACGCGGCTGTTTTCAAACACAACAAAGAAAATGACAGAAACCTTAGACCACACATAAAGGTATAAATTATCTTCAGTAACCCTCTGCATGTTTGAAATGATTCTCTTATTTACTAGCTAGCACTGCACTTCTACATATATGTGCATATATGTGTGTCTACATATTACTCTCTTTACTAATCTTTAGGACACTCAAGGCTGCAAATCAAAATGTCGAGTTTTTCAAATTTTTTAAATATATAAATCTTAGCCAGGCATGGTGGCGCACGCTTGTAATTCCAGCACTCGGGAGGCTGAGGCAGGAGGATCAGTGCGAGTTCAAGACCAGCCTGAGCTACAAAAGTGAGCTCAAAGCCAGCCTAAACTGCATAGCGAGACCCTTTCTCAAAAAAAAAAAAAAAAAAAAAAAAAAAAAAAAAAAAAAAAAAAAA
>PVJA010021827.1:0-34972 GCA_004027025.1 Myocastor coypus
TTTTTTTTTTTTTTTTTTTTTTTTTTTTTTTTTGAGGGATGTTATTTTGCCTAGAGGACAGAGTTACTTCAAGGACAAGTGATTGTCAATAAATGGGAGAAAATTCTGGGTTTGTTTACTTTGCATTTTCAAATCACCATCATTGTATTTTACCAAGGCAGCTCTATACACATAATCCATAAAATATCTATTTTTATCTCTCCTTTTAAATGCTTATTAGCTAAGAACATTGCACTTCAGACTCTTTCTACACTTGATCTCTTATCACTGAGATTTTTATTTTTATACTGTGAAGTATCCTGTAACGTGTTTATTAAGTACGCCATGCAATAAAGGTATAAAAGAATCAGCTCTTTCATTCTGAAGTCAAAAATTTGCTTAGGAGGTGCTAAAATTATTTAACAGTGCCTCAAAAAAAATCTCTTTTATTATATTTCTGCCTGTGGCAGTGTCAAATTTTAGCACTAGTAGAGAAGAAGAAGTCCGTGGGGAGCCACTTTGCCGCCATCGCTGTAGCTGAAGGAAAGGTGGAACCAGATACTCGGTGCCAGAAGTAGAAACAGCAAGAAGCTTGAGTGGTTCTTTTGACGATAACGACTTTCACGTGGAATGAAAAAAGGCAGCGCAGACATAAATTGTCACCCATATTTTTAGCTGTCCAAATGCATACTTGCTGGAAGGCGGCCGCACGTTATTACAGAAACAGCGTGTGTCAGAACCCCCCAGATCTGGCTTTTTCCAGTCCTCATCCTCTGAGGTAATTTGTGTGACACTGGGTGTTTACTTGGCTCATTGACCCAGCATAGTAGTCAAAGAAGGAGAGGGAGTCCTCAGACTGCTGCTCCAGGTTTTAAATATCTGTGTTATAAAGTACTAATGCCTTCTTGCTTGACGACTGTCTATGTATAAAGTGTGGGAAATCTGGATTTCTGCTGTCTCTCCAGAAGTTGCTGGATGGCCAGCAGAAGAGATGGAGTCAGTGTAAACTCGGGTCCTGATGTGGGGAATTGTGGGATAAATCTGAGGTACATCCATACCTGGTTACACAGTACCATCACTGGACTGTGTGTGTCGCCTGCCATCCTGGAACAGGAGTTGTTCTACTGCGTTTGTAACCAGGGCTATCGGATTGCATACTGGTCTGCCTCTGTTGTCAGTGTGGCTATGCGGAGGAAGTGACGTGAACTAGCAGGGTAAACAAGTTTTCTTTCCAAGCTCTGAGATAGGTGATTACGGGATGGGTGCTTGGCTGAACCTTAGAGAGTCCTGTCCGCTTTTTCTGGCAAGAAATCTGAGGGGAAGAGAGTTGGCTGTTTGAAGCAGGCATAGACTTGTCATACAGCCCATTTCAGCTGATTCTTCATGATTTTATTTGGCATAAAAGTCAGCCAGGATATTGGTAACTATTGCTTTCTGCTGGCAGAGTGTTTCCCCTGCTTTTGCTAAACCGTTGGCCTGCTTGTGCTTCTGGTAGAATTCTGTCTGTTACCTAAAGGTTATTCATTGCATACCACCATCTATTTTTAAGTTGTTCTAGCTGTAGCATTCTGTGTATTGTGTAGGATAGTATGTAGTCAGAGGCCTCTGGAGTTTGTTTTAGGGACAAAGGGGTGCACAGGAGACGAGAAATTCTCTTTCCCCATGGTAATAGTGATAAGGACCAAAATAGTATTGATCATTTATTGAGCAGTGTTGATGTGGAGTACATAACTGATAATCATGAACACATTATTGGCTCAAGTCATTCAGCTCTTGGTAATTAATAGGACAATATCGTAGGTGGGACACTATTCCTAAAGGGGCACCAAAACAAGTGTTAACTTATTTTTTAAAAATGACACTGGTACACATTTTATAAAGGTACACAGAAAGTGGGTCTCTTCGTAGTAGATGGCTTTCGGCCTCTACGTGAGATCTGAGGACACATACGTTTCCTCAGAGACGTTCCCATGTAATTTTTGCGACTCCGGCCAACCGTGTCCACGAGGTCTCTCAGGCTGCCACATTTCCATTCCATCTTTTCTCCCCTGGAAACTGCAGCACGCTGCATCTCTGTCCTTGTAACACAGGGCCAGGCACCGGCGGATATTCAGGAATTATTCCCATATCTGAACTGAATTAAGTTGACCACTGAAATTTTATGACTGCAAAATTGCACCAGAAGGGTCTGTCACAGCCATCTGTGCATTTCCCTGAAATGAAATTTGCAAAGAACTCTTGATATAATCAAATAAACGTAGAAAATATTTAAAGAGTTAAAAATATTTGAGGAACTTCCAGACTAACAGCGCGTATATCACATTTCAGATCGATTCGATTTAAGATGGCTGATAGAAAAACCATAAAAAATGTGAGTAAATACTCTGCCTATCAAGGGTTGTTAGGTAATTACATGGTTTCAGTATGGTTCTTATTCATAGAAAACTATTATATAAGGTCGTTTCTGCACGAATTCCTTCACCAATGGAGACTTGTAATACCTCAGAGATGAATATCCATGTCTATAAATGCTAAACCACTTGAGTGACTAATTCAATCAAATTTACTTTTTATTAATCAGATGAAATCGGCTCTTTGTTAATAATGAAATTTGAAAACCCCTAAAATCTTTATTTGGCAGGTCTTCAAATAATAAAATAAAATAAGCAATAAAAAACAGCTGAGTCAATTTAAAACTCATTTTTTTTCATGTTCTTCCCTTAAGTCATATCTCGATTTACCAACATAGATGCCAAGACTGAGCCCAGAACGGCATATAAGTAACTGAGGAATGAAGCTCCCCAAGGCAAGTCAGGATTCAGTACTTTGGAAGAAAATTGACTGTTGTGATGCTTACATCGTGTTTCACTGTAAACCTAAAGAATAAAGCTGTTCTGCCTTAGAATATTTTATATTTCCTGGTATACTCCAGTGCAAGGAAAGAGTTATGATAGATTTAAGATGCAGTCACATTAGACAAGTAGATGTGTCCTTTTCTATTTCTAATCCTGGCGTGCACAGCTTTGCAAAGCAAACCTGCACTGCTGTTGTAGATGATCACTCTTGTGATTGTAATACATTTGAAACACACAAAAAAAAGTTGCCTGAAAGTATCTCAGAAATTATTGAAAAGCACCTGCTAGACCACTGGCACTGACTGAACAACTCCTGCAGTCGCAGTGCCTGCTCCCAGCCATCCTCCTTCCTTTTGCACACAGGAAGTTATCCACCAACACAGGTAGGATGGAGATAACAGCCTTAGCATTACCAGTTCGACTATGAGTACTAGATGTTACATTTAATAACCATCACTTCCTTGGACTGATGACAATAGGGCCCTTTTTGTAGAGACTCACCGTTGAGCTTAGTTTGAGGTTGGTTCGCGTGTGGGTTTCACTGGCCTTCATTCTGGTACCTCCTGAACGTCTGAACCCTCATAGAAATGTGTACATAGAGGGGCTAGGGGGATAGCTCCGTGGCACAGGTGCCTGCCTGGCAAATGCAAGCTTGTGAGTTTGAACCCTGGTCTCCCCTCCTCGCAAAAAAAAAAAAAAAAAAAAAAAGGAAAGAAATGTATATGCAGAGAAGTTGAGGAGCAGAAAACACAGTGTGTCTATGACTTTAAAAGTGCAAATTGTCCACTGTAACAGGGTCCCTTGGTAACACCAGTTGATGTCATGTGTATATTTATTCCTACCAAGAATATTATCCCTAGGATTCCTTACCTTCTACTATTCCTGCACAGGTTTCCATGGACGCAAATTTGTTATTACCTTTTAAAAAATGATTGCAAATTGCAAAGCTACACACACACAGCTGGAATCATCAGCCATTGTGGGTGACTGTAAGGATGGACAGCTTTGCCCTTCTGCTAGACTTAGCGAGAGCCTAGGCATGCCAGGGAGCTGTCTCTCAGAAATAGGTGTGGAAGGCAGGGTCAGATGGTGCATTTTCTTGATTTCATTTCCTGTAATGTTATTGACTATTTCTTTTTTTTTTTTTTTAATTTGTTATTTTTTTTTCTTATTTCAAAGCTTTTGTTTGTTTGTTTGTTTATTTATTTATTTATTTATTTATTTATTTATTTTTATGGCCGGCTCAGCCTGCCCTGAGCGCAGGGCTGATGCAGCATATGGTGCTGGGGATTGAACCGCGGTCCCTGCAGCTGCCTAAGCTTTCCTAAGCAGGCACTTTAGACCACTGAGCCATCCTGCCGGGCCCGTTATTGACTATTTCTGCCCAATTGTAGATAAACTTGTTAACCTGAATGGAATAGGTGAGAAAGGAATTTTAAAAATCAAAACAAAATATAGCTTCCCACCCCCCAAATAGGAGTGAACACGAAGGACAAAATAAATGGCAGGTACGATGATTTTACGTTGTATTAGTATTTAGCCATCCACAAAAGGGCATGGTCTCTAACGTAGAATATTCACATGACTTCTGTCTCAGTCAAGCTTAGTGGACAGAGAACAAACTCAGTTAAAACTCTGCCATGCAAACTAAACCATGCACAAAATAAGGGCTTTAGTGCTTTTTTCTTTCTTCAAATGAAGGAGAGGTTTCTTATAAAGTACAAAGGGGAGGAGCCCGCTTGGCGGCCTTTGCAGGATGTTCTTTTGTAGCTGACTGTTTCTGTGTACTCACTTTGTAGACCAGGCTGGCCTAGAACTCACAGTGATCCTCCTGCCTCAGCCTCCCCAGGGCTCAGGATTGCACCTGTGAGCCACCAGACGCGGCCCTGTTTCTCTGCTCTTGATTGGCCGTGAGGTGTGCATCACTTCCAAGAAGTGCCTACATCCGTCCAGTTGACACCGTGACACAGTGTGACCCAGTCGGGGTTCTTGTCTACCTGTCCACGGTGTAGAGAGAGAGAGAGAGAGGGAGAGAGAGAGAGAGAGAGAGAGAGAGAGAGAGAGAGAGAAAGAGAGAGAGAGAGAGAGAGAGAGACGGTCCTGTGGCCAAATTGTTTCCAGAGATTGCAGCACACTAACAATAGAGTTCTGTTGAGCTTAGCGAAGTGGTAAATTGGTGACACAGCAGGTAGCAACCTCTGTGCAAAACACTTCTCACCTCCCCCTCACCACCCCCGTGCAGCAGGCACCGATTGAATTGGAGGTGTGAACACCTTGGTATTTCACTCTGACTCAACTTTCCATTCTCATGTTTCAGAAGATTTGGTAATAGCCACCTCTATGGCTGAAACAAGTCTTAATGTTTAATACTGAGACTTGCGATGAAAAGCAAACTAACGAAATATGTTCCTTCGACAAAAGGAACTGTCCTTGAATCCCCGGACGCACAGGGAGCACTGAACTTGTCCTTCATGTCTGGCGCTGTCTTAATTGGATCTGTTAATTCACATAATAAACGGCAGCTCGTGCTGGAAAGGGGGGCAATATTTCAGACCCAAGAGTTAAGCAATTTGCCCAACATTACACCTAGCCAATGGCACAGACAGGTTTTGAAGACAAGTAGCTTGATTCTCACATCGGGTTATTCCCCTCCAACCTACTCTCACTGAGTGCAGTCAGCACCCTTGATAGACTTGTGTTTAAAATAAGATAAGGTTTACCTGAAATGCAGTAACTTTTATTGAAGGCTATGAACTGCATAAAACGAGATATACCTGTGGAAACTAGTGCTGTAATTTCAGGGTTTTCCCTCTAACTAATGAAGCACATTTTTTTTTGTAAGCAAATTAAGCACCCAGTTGTGCAAGGGTTGATACGCTCACTGAAATCAGGATTACACCCGCTTTGGCATGCTGCACCAGGCAGCCGGGGTATAAGGAAAGACAAGCCGGTTGGAGTGAATGCTCTGCATTCAAAGTTGAACCTCAGCCATATGTGTGATAGTTTGTAAATGGCCACTTACGCCGTGTTTATGTGGATCGTGTGGATGGCGCTGGTGTTGACTCTCCCAGTGTGGTACTTAGACTTATGCAATGACAATTCTAACCTAACTGGGCTCCCTGGCTTAATTTGGATAAAAAGGGCCCCCAGATTGAAGGATACACCCCACCCCCAACAGCCCACTGGTTCTGGGGAAAGCAGTGTCCTCTGTTTTCTCATAGGGTGTCCCTTGGCCCTCCGACAGAGTGTTTGATGTTACCGTTGTTGACACTGAGAAGAAACTTGCTGTGTGTTCTAGGGAAGAGGGAAGAGAAAAGGTACCCGGCATTATCTTTGGGGAAAATCTAGCTTTGCTACACTAATGAAATCGTGTTCTTGGTTTAAAAGGGCAATTGTTAGCCTGACTTTGCGCTCACTGAAAACATTCCCCCCAATCTTGTTAAGTTATTGCACTCATTTCAGATTTTTATAGCTGTGCAGCTTACCAGGCTCATTTCTTTACGTTTCATTCATTTTCCTTGTATTGATGATTAATGGAGGATGTCGAATGTTAGAGTGAGCAGGAATCAGCAATTGCAAGATCATAATTAGTTTAGCTGACGAGGGCCTCTGATAGCACTTGCATCTGGATGGAAAAATTACCCTATAGGGAACTGGCTGCTCACCAGGTCTTTTTAGTGATACATTGTGAAACACCCGATGAATCAAATGCCCTTTCAATGCCAAGAAAGTGTTCCAGTCTTGAAGCCAAAATTATGTCTGCAGAAAGCTTTCCATTTGAAATGTATCAGAGTACAATTATAACCATTGTATTTTCTTGGCAGGCATACCACTCCGCTACAGTATGGACTCCAGTTAAATAAATTGCCTAAATTTTATGTATCCCTGAAATTTTGACTTACAGCGTTTATAATATTTAATTTATAATAAAGTTAGGTTCCAGCAAGACTTTTTCCACTCCTTATCTAACGTGCATGTTTTATCATTAAAGGCTGTGCTTCCTAGAAAAAAAGAGAGCTGAGCCACCATCCAGGCTGCCTTTTTTGGGGGGCACATGTGTGGGGGGGGAGAATTCCATTTCCTGTCCGCATTTGTGCCTACAAACACAGCCTGACTTTTGTTTAAATGAAGAAGTTTGCTGGAATCATTACTCGATAGCCAGAATGTCACTGGTGATACTAATTATCTACTCTCAAATATTCTTAGTTTTGAATCTGATGATTACAGAATTCAGGCTACTAAAAGCAATCTGTGTCTGGAAATGCTTGCGATTTCCAAGTCTGAGTCAAACAAAATAAATAAATAGCCACTGAAGGGATGGCGCTGTCTCACTCACAAGGCACCCGGGTGCGTTCTCGGTAATACTGTACTCCTGGCCGACTTCCCTCCTGGCCCACCCAGCACTGGGGAATAGAGCGAGTTTCTCTTTCGCATTTTAACAACGACAGAGGCAAGTCCAGAGTCGGCAGTGTGACTGTCTCTCATCCTTAGGTTACGTGAGTAACACACACAAAGACACAAATTGAGGTTCCTCTTAAGTAGGTCTTTATTGTTGTGGTTCCAGATGTGACCATATTTTAAAACTCGGGTAACCTGTCCCAGAGCGCGCTGAAGGACAGGGCTGGGTTGTGTCTTTCTTACTCTTGCTTTGATGCTTTTAAAAGGTATATTTTAGAGTTCAGCCCTTTGGAGCTATCATTAAAGGCCCAAAGTTCAAAATGTTGGCGCTGCTCCTATGAAAAGTCTTTGGTGTTGCACGCCCCATCCATCACTGCAGGGTTAATTATAATGAAAATCAGTGGCGCCTATTAAACACAATTGAACCTGACCTCATTACGGACACCATGGTTTATTCTGTCATTGTGGCAAGTCTGAAGACAAAACTCCTGGGCTGATTTGGTCCAACTCCGCCAATCACGTGACTCCCCTCTGACCTTGGTCTTTTCCCCCCCATTGCAGAGGCGCAGAGGCTCTGGTGTTTTTTGTGCCAATTGCCTGACCACGAAGACCTCTCTCTGGCGAAAGAATGCAAATGGCGGATATGTATGCAACGCGTGTGGCCTATACCAGAAGCTGCACTCGGTAAGAATTTGTCCCACTCTTTCAGGAAAAGCTTTCGAAAGCTGAGCTGGCCTGCTCTGCCATGTGAGAAGTCCCACTGCGGGCTTGAGCCGCCTGCCCCTGCAGGTACTTCACTATAGTCACTTCGAATGTCCATGTGATTTATGGTTAAGGGGCTTCAGATGTTACCTAGAGATATAGCTGAGAGCCTTAGTAATGTACTACGCCTCCTTTATACAAGAGGAAAAAAAATGATTACGAGGAATTTCACCAGGAGATAGTTGACCTAATGGTTACTGGAGTTTGGTGCTCTGAGAGTAGGCAGAAGGAAAAATCCTCCTTAACATGTTCACATATATACCACAAAATAAAATAAAAGGTGCTCCCAAGGTTGATAAAAAATAAGAGATGGGGATGAATATTGATTTTCTAGTTTGCCTTCAGATTTACAGGCACTGTCTTGGCCTTAGCCGTTGGGCACCTGAAGGCCAGGCACTCTCAGAAGCACAGATTAGGACTAGGCCAGGCTTTGCTAGCATGGGCAGTGGCTGCAGAGGAGATATAGGCGGGTCTGCAGTCTTCAGTAGCACAAACCACAGGGCAGGATAAGCCGCAAGGTGCGTGGTGCTCTGGATCGCCAGCTGTTTGGGCACACGACAATCCACCGAATGACTTGATCTTCAACTTCTAGTTAGAATTCTGAAGTAAACTTTGAACTGCCTATTAGTCCCCCATCTGCCTATTCTTTTCATTTCCGCAAAGATCCTTTATGGTTTAGAAAGTTTATCTGCTGACATGAACTGACTTTAAAATAGGAATGCCCCATTTAGTAAACAGAAATCTATTTGCCTGAGCCTTTTCTATTTTGTTTGGCTCTTCACCGTAGCTCTCAGCATAAGCCAGTGAATAGATTACAGCCATGGGGAATACAACTTTAGACAAAACGCCCTCTTAAATGGACGATTGGAAGCACTCTTCAGCAAACGCCTGCTGCCAGCAATACTAATTGGAATAACCGCTGAAAAACAGAGTTAGTAGCCTGCAGCAAGGAGACAGCGCCCTCGCCCCCGCGCGCACTTTCCGGTGACTGTCCCCATGTGCGCGCACTTGCACACAGCTTCTGTGTGATGAGCACTAATATTAATTATTTAAATTGATTTCTGGCCAGTCATAGGCCACAAATTAATTAAATGACTGCTCTGCTAAGTTGTGATAATTTAACAACTGTGATACAAACTATTTTCTAAAGCTTATTTTAATGTTCATCTCTGTAGAGGCAGGATGTTTTCAGTTTTGAATCTTTACAAATGATAGGTAGAAATACATAAAGACTGTGTGGACACAGATTGCAGCGAACATTATGAAAGGTCCCGAGAAGGAATTAATGCACACCTCGGGTTTCTTCATTATTGTATGGAGATTAAATAGCACATAGCCTTATAATCCTAATCCAAACCCTGAGCAAACTGAAGCATTCTGGGAAACATGAATACATGTGGCATCTCCAGCGCATGTGCTATTTACCTTTCTGAAGCCAACAGTTTAATTTTAAAATCAGTGTGTTACCTATCTTCCATTGCTTCAAAATAGCTTGCCAAAGCAGAAATATTCCTAAAGAGATTTATTATCTGCATTTTATTTAATGTAGAAAACCCAGACTAATTCACAAATTTCATATTACATATATATTTTGTACAAATTATGGCCTGATTTTAGCATTCTTTCAGGGAAGACTTTAGCACACTTGAAGATACTCATAAACCTTTAATGTTTAAATATACATTACTTTTAAAGTTATTCTTTTGATTTTTATGAAGTGAAAGCTCTCCCTGCAAGTAAGTTTTATTATAGTCTTATCTGTGGATTTTATTCATGTCATATAAACACCAGTTGAGCATGTAGGTAAATACCAATCATGTAATGTCTAAGCTAAATAAAATACTTGAGCTAAATTAAACTCAGCATTTACTTTAAGTAGAGTAGAATGACAGATTGGATATGTGAACCAGTCTACAAATGAATTTAGATTTTCAAAATAAAACTAATGCCTCACCTGTTAACAAGTAAAGTCTTCTAGCGTGAATATGGAAGTATCACCAAAGGAAGAGAACTAAAAGAAAAAACTCCTTCCGATACGGCTTTGTTTTTCTGATGCTTCCTTACAATTCTGGCTCTTTGTCTTTGACTATTTGCACTCTGCTGTGAATATTTTACGTTCACATTTATACTTCCTTATAGAGACACATGAGGTAGTTCAAGCTGCCATAACAAAACCATAGACTGAATGTCTCACAACAATGCAAAGTATCTTCTCATGGTGCCGGAAGCCAGAAGTCCCAGGTGCCCCATGGCTGGATTAGAGCGGAGGCTTCTTGCTGGCTTGGATAGCCGCCTTCATGGTGGATGGAGAGAAGGTTCTTTTGTTTCCTCTTTCAAGTGGTCTTACTTACCTCCTAAAGACTTTCTCCATACATCCGCTTTCGTGTAAGAACTTCAGCGTGGGATGGGAGGCAGGCGCCGCGCGCTCCACCAAGGTGTGCACCCGGCTCCCCTTTGGAGTTGTCTTCGTCTCAGTGTATTATCATTCAAAGCTCAAAACTATTTTAGTAAAATCATAATTTTCCAAGTAAGTTTTTATGGCGCAACCACAAAATCTCATGGATCTGAAAAAGTTGCTTTCAAGTGCATTAAAGTTTTCTCTCCCCCCCTGCAAAGATGGGCCTGATTTAATTAGGCGAAAAAATAGTGCACTTTGGTTACTTCCTCTGCTGCTGCTGCTGCTTAGGGCAAAAGGAGGAGATTTAGTAAATCTGCAGCATAAACTCTATCCTTGCTTTGAACTGTAGCATGGTTTATATTTGTGAGGAATTTTTAATGCATTTTAATGTAGTTTTTAATGTTTTCCTTTTATGTATTGTGTGTGTTCTCTGCAGACTCCCAGGCCTTTAAACATCATTAAACAAAACAACGGTGAGCAGATTATCAGGAGAAGAACCAGAAAGCGCCTTAACCCAGAGGCACTTCAGGCCGAGCAGCTCAGCAAACAGCAGCGGGGCGGCAGTGAGGAGCAGGTCAATGGAAGCCCATTAGAGAGAAGGTCAGAAGAGCATTTAACTGAGAGCCATGCGAGAGAAATGCCACTCCCAAGCCTAAGTAAATACGAAGCCCAGGGTTCATTGACTAAAAGCCATTCTGCTCAGCAGTCAGTCCTGGTCAGCCAAACTCTGGATATTCACAAAAGGATGCAGCCTTTGCACATTCAGATTAAAAGTCCTCAGGAAAGTACTGGAGATCCCGGAAATAGTTCCTCTGTGTCTGAAGGGAAAGGAAGCTCTGAGAGAGGCAGCCCCATAGAAAAGTACATGAGACCTGCAAAACACCCCAATTACTCTCCACCAGGCAGCCCTATTGAAAAGTACCAGTACCCGCTCTTTGGACTTCCCTTTGTACATAATGACTTCCAGAGTGAAGCTGATTGGCTGAGGTTCTGGAGTAAATATAAGCTCTCCGTTCCTGGGAATCCGCCCTACTTGAGTCATGTGCCTGGCCTACCAAATCCTTGCCAAAACTATGTGCCTTATCCCACCTTCAATCTGCCTCCTCATTTTTCAGCTGTTGGATCAGACAATGACATTCCACTAGATTTGGCGATCAAGCATTCCAGACCTGGGCCAACTGCAAATGGTGCCTCCAAGGAGAAAACGAAGGCACCCCCAAATGTAAAAAATGAAGGTCCTTTGAATGTAGTAAAAACAGAGAAAGTTGACAGAAGTACTCAAGATGAGCTTTCAACAAAATGTGTGCACTGCGGCATTGTCTTTCTGGATGAAGTGATGTATGCTTTGCATATGAGTTGCCATGGTGACAGTGGACCCTTCCAGTGCAGCATATGCCAGCATCTTTGCACGGACAAATACGATTTCACAACGCACATCCAGAGGGGCCTGCATAGGAACAATGCACAAGCGGAAAAAAATGGAAAACCTAAAGAGTAAAACCTTAGCACTTAGCACAATTACATAGAAATAGGATTTCTGGATGGGAATTCACTAGCTTGTAATGTCTTACGAAGACCTATTAAAAATTACTTCATAGAGCCTGCCTTATCCAACATGAAATTCCCTTCTTTTACTCTTCTCTCTTTTGGTGAGTAGGTTACCAGGATTAAGAAAGGAGACAGGTGGTCAGTGAGAAAGAACGGACGCTGGTAAACAATCATTTTTAACTTAGTGAATCCGAGCTGTCTTGGCTGATATGTTCTGGGGAGAATGATCGATTCTGAGTCCCGTTCAGATTCCAGCTATGCTGCGGTCAAAGTAAGGCAAACTGTCTAGAATTTGAAAGGGTTTACATAGTACAATACAAACGCAGTTTTGGGTTGGCCATTGGCCCACTGGTTCAAAAGCTCATGCACTGTGTCCTAAATTTAGAAGTTATCATGAAATCCTTTACAAGCGAGGGAAAAAAAATTAAATCTTGAGGGCCAGGGCAGGAAAAATAGCACCCTCTCCCATCCGTCTCCTTCCATTGACCATGTTTCAGATTTGGACCTAGAAGTGTGGAACTCTGTCCGGTTAGGCTTGGTGAGAGAGCAGCGAGCACCGCGACAGATGGGTGACACGATGGCTTTGGCCAGCCCTGCCTGTACATACACATGCACACCCTCTTTGATATTATTGTCCTTTAGATGTTCAAATAGTAGTCCTTTTGTTTGCAGTTTAGGTTCATTTTGTCCAAATATATTTCTTTTTCTTTAAAAAAAATAACAATGTCCCCGATGCATATGTAATAATTTTATTTTAGCCAGATACTATTTTCTTGTTTATTGCAAACAAATTTGGAATGTTTTCCTCCTGTTGGTCACTACTCTCGCTTGGCACATCATGACTAAAGAAGTCCCCTCAGTCCAAAAGAATAGGTGAATGCAGATGTTACACTGAGAGTTTAGTCTGCTTAGAATACATGGAATTTCTCCACAAGGTAACCTGCTGTATTTATTTATTTTCTTTTGGTTAAATATCATTTCCAAACTTTGTGGTCAGGCAGCGTCTAAGGTTACATTACCACAGACTGACAGTTAGGATATGTACCAGTCAATCCCTTCATTAGATTACACAGGTTTAGTTAAGGAGCATTAAATAGGATTCTTAGAAGTTTGTCTTCATAGTACTTTTAATACTTAAGGCTTTGTAAAAACTATCCATGAAGGGAGCGCTCCTCAGCATAACTGCTCAGGGAAATAGGGCTACATAACTGAACATTAAATAATTGGTTAAAGGTGCTGTTAGTCGAGCCTCAATGCTTGCTACAAGGATGTATGTACAAGGACTGACTTTAATAATTTGCATTATATTGTCCCAACCAGTAGTTTATTTTTTGCCACGGCGATGTAGAAGATATTACAAGCTACTGGATGCACTGTCAGATTAACTTATTTCATTAAAGAAGTTGGGAGAACAAATAGGAAAAAAAACTTATTTTTCTAGTAAATATTAATGTATTACATTTCAAATAATGGTGCCTGACATATTGAATAAATATTTTCTACAGTGTACGTATGCAACAAAGATATTCCATCACGCATTGGAGTCCGTTCTGGCTCTGACTCGCTGTTTACATTTGCAAATGTAGCAAACAAGGTAATGAAGCAACTGTTTCTATTGCAGTAGATATCTTTGTGTGTGTGTGTGTGTGCGTGCGTGTGCGTGTGTGCGCGCGCATGTTTGTGTGTGTGTGTGTGTGTGTGCATTAAAGTTGTAAACGGTAACATGAAAGTTCTTGATATAATGGTATGGAAAACAAGAAAGAAATGAAAATATTTTTATGCCTACTTAGAAAAAAAAAAAAAGGGTAGCACTATTCATTCCAAGTACTTTTTTTTAAATTTTTAAGCTCTTAACTCACATTGTTATGCTTAAGACAAGAAACATATATCCTCTTATTTTTTGCTTTGTCTATGTTTCAGAGGAAACATTTCAGAAATTATTTTGATGAGTGTTGCTGGAATCCGCAGCACTGAAGTTTTTATTGCGTTCTGTAGTCGAATTTGCACTCCATTTTTACGTTAATTTGCAGTTGCTTCGTATTGTTTCCTTTCGTTTGGGGTTTGTTTCTCACAGGGCCCTCTTTGTTTCTTTAAAGTTGGATGACAGGTAGAATTCAATCAGTTCCTGACTGTTGTACTGAATGAAGTTAAAAATAGCTTTCTGAGGTTGTGTTGTCATTTCCATTCTTGTATTTTCATTTTTCATGAACAAAGAAAAAAAAAAAAAAGAGAAAGAGAGGAAGCACCAGGACTAAGTCCTCTGCTTCCGTTTGGTTGATGAGGGGCCTACTCTGATCTCACCTGCTGCACAGCTCCAGTAGCCACTTCAGCTGACATCAAGAGGCAGAAGGAGGAGCTCTGACGTCCAGATGATTGGAAAGAATTTCTCTTTCCTAGAAATCTTGCTGGGTGCATCTCAAAGTAACCAGACAGATCTGAGAGGTGTTACTGAGCCGTTTTCCAAACAATCATGATTGGCTTCCTTATTGAGAAAGATTATAAAAATGCAAAGTAGCACTCTTCGGGCAACACGACACATAGAAAGCTTAAATCAGTGGCAAAAGAATGAACCCAGGTACAAGAGACAGGTGGCCCGTGACACCGGAAGTTTGTTTAACTTGGGCACTAATACAAGTTCTTACTTCTTGGGCAGAACTACTCCTTCCTGAGTTTCCCCAGTGTGTCAGACATAAATAGGTTGTTCCTTGTGGGCATATATGCCTCTGTTTTTCATCTTTTTTTCTTTCTTTCTTTCTTTTTTCTTCCTTTCTCAAACAGGCATAGTAGTAGTGAGTGTTGGAAAATACATAGCACTTTTCCGGGAATATTTCTGTTCAGTCCACTCTCAGTAGAACATTCTTCGATAGCATTGGCATGATAGATCTTCTGTACTCCTTTATTATTGATTTTATTGTCATTTTTGCTTTTATTAGTATACATATTCTGGTGGGAAAGAAGTCAGGCTTCTTAAACAGGATAGAAGTTGGCCATGACACTAAAATGCTCCTCATTTTTTGATAAAAGTGAAAGCCTTCAGTCCATCTTGCAAAATATATTATACGAATGTTTTCTATTTCAGATTGCAAAATCATTTTGTCTTCAACTAGGAATGATTTTAAGTGAGCTATTCAGGTACATCACTTTTTCCTTAAAAAACTTTTAGGATGCTTTAGAAGTGTTCCCCTCTTGGAAAAGGCTTCCTTTTGTCCTATGATGAGTATTATAAGCCAGCCAAAACTGAATGTCACAAAAACCCTTTTTGTCCTTTAAAATTACCTGTCTATATTCTAACTTGAGCTTTTGCTCAAGCTGAAGGCTAGGACCAGTTCATGCATTCTTCCTCTACTTTTTCTTGCTCTTTTCTCATTGTCACTCATCCCGATCTACATGCAGTTGTTTGGGATAGAAAACCGTAAAGGGCCGCCGGCCCACCTTGGACATGCTGGGTGCAGAGAGACCTGCACCGTGCTAAGTAAGGAAAGAAGGGCTCAGCTCTCCATAGTCCCAAGAGGCAAAAGGGTGAGCGCAGTCCTCTCTTCAGGAGCTGTGTGAAGTGTTCTTTGAAAACTCCACTTTTACCATAGCAATGTTTTGTTCTAAACCATTCTGTTATAGTAAAGGTAGATTTTAGGTAGCAAGCGTGGGGATTCTTTTCTAAGGTAATATGAATGAGAAGAAGAGAACAAAGTGGCTATCTTTCCAGAGGTCTTTGTCAAAGCCTGTGGTAGCACCGTATGTTTATGATTGCGCATGTGCACATAATGTTATGATCCAATGCAAGTACAGCTCAAAATTATTACATGTATGTATATTATATTTTAAAATGCCTGAGGAAATGTGGTTTTCTCAATAAATTGAAGAACATCAGTACTGCTATTAAAATAATAATGCGCCTCTTGCTATGGCTGCAAAACATCACAGAGTGACCTGTTTCAGAACTACCCACCACCTGCTGCTCAGCCGGCCGTGAGGATGAGCACGTGAACATGTTTCTGTAGGGGGAGGTTTGTTGGCCAGTGTTGGAAGTGTGAATTAAGCAAACTGTTGGTCACACTGACTCTGCTGTACCCCAGTCTTCTGGCTAAAGCTGAGAAGCGCTCACAGCTACCTGTCTCTGTGTTAAAGGTCATGGCAAAAACAATAAAAAATAATAAAAAAAAAAAGTAGACACACAAACAATTACAGGCATCTTTGGTAAGCGAGACACAGGAGAAAACTGGAAGAATTGGAAATCCAACCTGAATCTGAAACTAAATGTACTAATCAAAGGTACGTACAGGTAGGTGGAGGTTGTTAGCAGGCAACTGATCAGAGATGAGATGAGGATGGAAAGATAGGTGTCTGGCTTTGGAGGGCAGTGTTATTTTTTCCAAAGAAAGACTTGTCCAGAGGACAGAGGCACGGCGTTCCCACATTGCATGTCCCGTTGGCTGTCCATTTCCGGTACAGAGTGAATCCGCACGTTCCCAGTGGCAGGGCAGTGGTTCAGGGAACCTCTCCAGTCGTTCACAGTGGTTAGAACTTTGGAAGACACCAGGGCAGAAGGGTTGGCAGTCAGGGATGAAGAAAACGTGAAACAGAGCAGTGACCCACGTGTGGAACTGGCTAAGGTGTGTCCCTGTGTTCTCTTGAAAGAAAAGGAGAGTGGTAAGCTTCCTCTGCCCTACGCACCAGAGAAAAAGCAAGAGTAACTTTACTGTGGACATAGTGCTTAACATTCATTAGAGAAAAGCATCCTTCCAGGCTGAAAAATCCCCCACTGGAAACTGGTTTTCCCCCGGGTTATTTCTTCAGTACATGAACTGCAGCAAATCACTTTTTCATTTTGTGCCTCAGGTTCCTCAACTATAAAGTGGAAAAGTATATTAATAATAATAATAATATTAATAATAATAATGGTAATGTAGTACTTGTTTGTAAAGCACTTTGAGATCCTTGGTTGAAGGGCACCGTAAGAGTGTCAAGTATTACGTGGCCAAGGGGGTTATTTAAATTGAGTTCCCCAGGGCCAAGAGAGGTTGGGGTCATTTTTGTTAAAGATGAGCTGTAAATATTATAACTAGACAGCCTGTAGTGTTGACCAGGAAAAGGCAAGACTTACAAGGCTGATAAAACCATAGTTTATTAATGGCTACCAACAAGGCAAATACCATAATAACAAACACCAAATCCTTTAGGGTATACTATTTGACAACAACATTGATAATCTGGGGGAGGGGCAGGGGTGGGAAACATCTCCAAATGCCAGTGTACAATTAACTGACAGCAATATTCACCAGCAGAAATTGTCTTTCGTATGGAATGATTTCATGTTGCTAAGAAAAAGAATTCAATTTGTAGTCCTGATTTGAACATTAGAATGTTGGCTATCATAGCTCTGTTCTTACAACACATGGAATTTTTTTGTTTTATTTTATTTTATTTTGTTTTCATAGTGCATGTTCATTTCTACTCACAAACATGTTCTTGGTGTATTTCTTATGCAAACAATCTTCAGGCAGCAAAGATGTCTGTTACATCTAAACTTGAATAATAAAGTTTTACCACCAGTTATACACAGTGGCGTTGGTATGATTTATATGGACTCTCTTTCATTCGTGTAACAATAGGGAACACAGACCATTGTAACATGAGGACAGGTTTTGATGAATTGAAATAGTGAGATCAAGTTACTTATTAACGATATTACTAAAACTAGTAACACTTGGGCTCTCTCGCCTTGTTTTGTTTTTGCGCTGCGCTTTTCTGCCTTTAACCAACCCATCGCTTATTAGTAGACTTTTGTGTAAAATATTATACTCATTTCTCTAGGAAGACAAACAATAAAAATTATTTGTTACAAACATATTCATTGAGTATCAAATACTGACTTTCGAGTACTGGCTAGTGACCATGGTATACGAAAACTCCTGTTTATGAAACTTCACTTAGATTCCATTCAGGATAAAGACATGAATATGATACAAAGGTGATAAGTCATCTCCAGTAGTATAAGTTAGCACATTAATATTAAATGCTTTTTGAATTAAAATGGAATTCATGAGAGCAGAGCATCGTGAAGGAAGGTTTTGGAAGAGGGACAAGCAGGAGTAATCCAAACGGACAAAACACTGGAGCACCTAAATGCTTTCAATCAGAGGCAAACTCGCCCAGGGACAGGACGTAAAGTATATAGATTGGAATGCATCAGGAGCTATTTGCTGAAAAGTTTCAAAATAGTTCTCACTCTCTCTTACTCACCGTCTCGGTACAATCTTCATTTACAGTTCTGTTGAACAGAAAATTAATGAACGAACAGAACCTTTGATGTATGTGTTTCTTCCTCCTTTCAGATGTTTTGAAAATAAGAGAGTGCAAACTCTTGGAGGGGTTTTTCTAAGGGGCCAAGTTTGTTCCATAAGCAGAGGCAACACTGCGTAGATAAGAGTGTAGTAAGGACACTTAATCCCGCCTTTTCCTTATGCAGAATTTATGTCTTCTGTTAAGAGACTTCTTCAGGCAAAATAGAAGACACAGTGTTCACATGCAAGACTGTGAGAATCCCAGGACTGGAGACGAATGTGGCTGAGGGATATTTGGCCATGTTTAAGCAAAAGAGGGCTGGCCAGTTAACACGTCCCTCACCTGACAGCCTCCACCCCAGGGGAGGTAGACAGGTCAGGTGAGGAGGCCCTGGGCCCAGCAGGCCAGTCGGTGACACAGCTGGGGAGCTCCGTCAGCCCCTCTCCATCTGCGGCTACAAGGATAGACTTTGCCTTCTTCCACCAGTCCCTAAGAAGAGTAGTAATGCCCATTCCTAGATGTTCAGTTTTCAAGAAAAATTAGACAGGAAATTTTTTTGTGTATGATGTGTTTTTAAATGCCAGGTGACTTTTTTACTATAACGAGCCGAACAAAACATTTGTTCAGAATAAATTCCACCACTAGTCTGCCATAGGACGTACAGAGCACGACCAGTCATGAGCCCCGGCTGATCACAAGGAAGCTGGGCAAAGCTGGGCCTTGCGGGGCCATATCTGCAGCTCTACTAGCAATTCCAGAGGGCCAGGCTGCAGTACCACCCAGGTCCATTCCAGCCAGAGTTATTTCAGGCTGAAACCATCTGAGTGAAAAGCAGACTGTCTACGCAGGCTGCAGGTTACGTTCTACATTTCTTCTTTCTCATTTCAAGCCTACATTTATATTTGTGTCTTTTGTCAAAGGTATTGTCAAATAATGCTCAAGTCCCTCACACCTCCCTCCCAAGTTCTATTTTAGGGTGAAAATAAAAGGAGTAGAAAAACGAAGTCTATCAGTCAGTGGAAACGAAATGACAGTTACACTTAATCATATAAATGAACAGTTTTACACATTTTTAAAAGTAAGTGGAGGAAACTGCATGATATGCCATGTCTCTTATAGTCACAATGTGCAGAATCTGAAGATCACCTATCAATGTTAGAGTCTTTCCAGAGTATGCCGTTTATTTGGCCACTACTGTTTTTTTTTTTTTTTTCTTGCCTAATCACAATGACAAAATTAGAAAAACTTTTGTGTTGCAATAATCCCGGGCTAATGAGGCTCTATATGTAAATGTTTTAATTATTGAGGACTCAAAATCCCAATGCATCACTAATTTTAGTAAACAATGTTATTTCTCCTTTCTTAAGTCCCCTTTTTCAAAAAGACGACTCGCGCTTTTGGTACCCTAGCGACACTCCACGAAGTGTAAGCTCAATCTTACAAATTCCTCAAGATGCACCCGTAGGGATTCAGACTGCTGCTGCTTTTCTTGTGACCAATTGATTTCTGAATGAGATAATTCCTGTTTGTTCAGCAGATTCCGCCCCTTTTAAAGGGGCAGCAAACAGCAGTTCAATTTTGATGCTTGCATAGATGTGCAATTAAATTGTAAGGCTCTTTTGTCAAAAGTCATTCTTTTATTCATGCGCAGACTTTCTGGAGCTTCGCTTATTATATTTAATATCAATATACATTTCAGTACTTTTTATTCTATGAGTAAAGTTTTTATTTTTATTAGGTTTCTTTATATAGTTTTGCTATGCACAATGATCACGTTCAGGGAGTCTTTCCTACACATGATATGTCTCGAGTTCTGTTCTTTCCCATTCCCCTGGCCTCTCTTCCACCCCTCTTCCCCTTCGTACTTAAAAATGTTGCTTCCACTTTTCCTCCCTTCATTTTTTCCTTTGCTTCCTTTACCTCTCCCTCCTCCCCAGCTCCCCTTTCTTTTGAGCTGTTTCTTCCAATTTTACACTATCTTTTAGACAATTTTGCTCTGGTACCTCCAGTTTCTCACACCAGAGAAATAATGCAATATGTAACGTGTGTCCAGTGGATTCACATAAGAGTATAGTTTAAAGCACTATTTATTGAGCTATAAATACCTCCAGTTTATCTTTCTAGACAAAAAAAAATGACCATTGCATTCACACTTTATTAAAATTTGGGGGCAACTGCTGGTTTTTGCAAACTGACTTTGTAGTATGAAATGATCTGTATGAGAAAGTCTTCAGCTCTAGGTAATAACCACTGGGACTCCCAGGAAACACTGCAGGGACATTTCTTAAAGGGAAAAATCAAAAGCCTAAGGCCAGCAGACCTCAAGGACACCAGCAGATGCTGAGCATGAAACTGCCTTACTTTTGCCACCCAGGAATTGCTTGTAAAATTATAAAATACAAATCATGCTTCCTATTCACATAAAAACATTAAAATAAGACCAGTCACCTCACGATCAGTGGCAGCTGTTTGCCAGAATTGAAAAGCGTAACTGGAGGGATCCGTTCAATATTTCCATACACAACTGGTCTTTGATGGCAACTGAGACTTCAGAATGCTCAAATGCAGTGGAAAAATCTTTTAATTTTTAAAATAATTTTGTTTCTGAATTGGTATCAGCTGATCCCGGCTTCCCTGGCAGTCTCACTAAAGAACTGCATTTAAGATTTAACCTCAGGTAAAGGTGTCTACCACAGAAGTAGGAGGAGCTTTTCTCACGTGACACCTTCCTGCCCTGAGTAGCTGCATTCATTTCCAAACACTGCTACCTTAGTAACATCTTTCTGTGCAAAAAGAAATGGATTGTCTCTTTTGTTTTGGAAGACCTGGATTCTTGATGAAGGGTTCCTCTCTTGGGTATTTCAAACATGATTTTATTTAAGTTTTGGTGCAAATATATCCCATGATTAACTCAAATGCCTTAATTCAAATCAGAGGCGTTAGTGCCCTCATAAACAGTGATACATAATCCCATATGTAACCAGGTTGAAAGAGCAACACAAAACTCTAGCCCAGCCTGGGCCTTAACATCTACTTCCGGTCTTCTCGCAGGTGCTCAAGTGTGGAGTCCACTGAACAGAGAAAGTCCCTCCTCTTTCCCACACCTGTCCCAAAAAGTTAAACCTCTCAGCAAGCTCAGGTGCTTTGCAATTCAAAGCTATTCCTTTCAAGACAACTAATCAATATGTAGCTCTTTGAATGTTCAAACATTTGAAGATGTTACTTTACATAGAAATACATTTTTAATGTTTTCTAAGGTATAGACACCCAGGGAAAAGAGAGTTTGACTATTGGTGTCCACTCTTGTCTATGCTGGGAGAAAATGAGTCATTTTAAGATAGGTTAGGTAAATAGAACCCCAAATGTGTAAGTATACACATGATTACATCTTGTCTGTATCCATAAATATTTTTTAAAGTTTTGTTTATTACAGAAAATGACCTTAGATAATACATAGTACACTGGATTATGTTTTAAGTTTCATTGGTCTAAAGGAACATACACACAAGAAAGGGCCACAATTTTGTGAGCTCTTTTAATATGAAAGCTTCTATCTTGAAAATAATTTTCAGGCGACCCTTGGAAATTGTACAACTATGTACAAGTATACAACTAGATAGACAGGTAGATAGATAGATAGATAGATAGATAGATAGATAGATAGATAGAAATAAATGGAGATAGGTAGGTAGGTAGATAGATAGGTAGGTAGATAGATAGATAGATAGATAGATAGAAAGAAAGAAATAGAGAGAGATAGGTAGGTAGATAGGTAGATAGATAGATAGATAGATAGATAGAAATAGAGAGAGAGAGAGAGAGATAGATAGATAGATAGATAGATAGGCACACAGATAGATGATAGATATGTAGACGGAGACATGTTCTGAGTTCTTTGATAATGAACATTTGGAATACAGTTAACCAGAAAGCTATTTAGTCTTCTTTTTAAAACTTAAGAATTTCTTTCCAAAAACCTTTGTGCATAGGTAACACATATTAGTAGAAATAGTCACTCAGTGAAGACTGCCTTTGGGCATGTCAGCCATAACGTTACCAAATGTGCCAAGTCTATTAACGCAGGCCACTTAGGCATTCCGCCCTCTTCTTCTGTGAAGCAGAGATCCTGTGCAGACTTCCACACACAGGATTGAGCTCGGAGGTTCTGGAACATACTAGCCTGCCTCCAAGGGGGACTGCATCTTGTCCGTATCCATAAATATTTTTTTAAATTTCTGTTGATTATGGAAAACATCTTTAGATAAGGATCCTTATATATGGAATACTGCCATAATGAATGGCAATTGCAATAAGTAGGTCATTGTTTAACATTTAGCTTGTCAAAATAGCTCTCAAATATAACACCTAAGCTTGTATTAATAGAGCAGCATAATTTTCCCAAGGAGAGTCAGGACATGTAATACTTTATTAATGAGAAAACCAGCACTATGGCAGGACTGGTTCAAAATAGGATATGAAGGATTAGAAGAAAACATACACGGGGTCGGGGGTGCAGCACAGTGGTACAGCATATTCCTACTGTGTGTGAAGTCTTGAGTTCTACCCCTGGCACAGAAAGAAAGGAGTAAGGGAAGGAAGGGAGAGAGGGAAGGGCAAAAGGAAAGAAAAGCTGATATTAGACACAACATTGGTGGCATTTCTCCCAGAAACCATGATCACTATTGGACAGAAAATATTTATGCCTCTTCTGGACAAAAAAATAAAAAATGTGATTTGTGTCTGATCAGTTTTCTACAGGGAAACTTAATAGATATAAATAGTAATAATAAACATTTACTACATTCTCTGGGACAATGGCGTGACCTTTAAAATCACACCTTTTAGATCATGCTTAGAATGACAGTCAAAGGTCAGCAAGCATCATTTTTGTGTCAACTCCGCATTTATGTATTCTTTCCGAAGCATAGAATCTGAGAACTGTACAAACTGCCGTACCTTTCTATAGCATACACTTTCTGTAAATGTCAGTTCTTGGTGTTGTGAAGCACAGTTTTACACAACAAAATGAATACACTTTCTTGGAAAACATAAATGAATGAATTTTATTTTCCAGACTTGAAATCCAATCGCCCACAAGGTGAGTACCATCCTCCAGAAAGATCCTTCCTTGTAGCTCATGCACAGTTATGGGAAATGCCGTAGTGAGGGAGAAACATGGAAATTAAAAACCGAATCGCTAGAAGTACATTCATGAGAAAACATAAATATGACTTTTTATATTTCCAAGTGAGGGATGTCTCCTGAAAGTGTCACAGAACACTAAAATCCAGACAGAAGTTTTGTACTCTCACTGAAGATTTTGAGTCACTACAACTTCCTTCTTTTCCCAAGCATCTAGAAATCTATATAAAATTCTCCTGTAGGCTGAAGGCATTTGCTGCATTTCTCTTTAGGAGATCAAAGTAAAATAACTCTCCCATTCACTGATATTTATAGCTGTTTGTATAATTCCAGTCTCTTTTTAAAAAATGCAAGGGACTAGCAATACAGATAACAACTGCTCATGCATTTCTATTCCAACTACATGGCTTCAGTATTTCTTTTCTTTTCTTTCTTTCTTTCTTTCTTTCTTTCTTTCTTTCTTTCTTTCTTTCTTTCTTTCTTTCTTTCATTTTATAATGGCCAGCTCAGCCTGCCCTGGGGGCCTGGGGGTGGGGCTGGTGCAGTATGTGGTGACAGGGATCAGAGTGAAGTCTGTGTTTGCCTAAGCTTTCCTAAGCAGGTGCTTTAGACTGCTGTGCCATCTTACCAGCCCCAGCTTCAGTATTTTAGACAACATTTTTATGTTTATCAGAAGAAAGAAGGGCAGGACAAAGATGGTAAAAGTATAGGAGGATGAGTTTATGGCATAAGTTTAATAAGGACAAAGCTCGTTTATTCTTTATTCCTAATTTCTATGATTCTGTCTAGTAAGAGCAGTAATAGTGGGGTAATTTGTTGATGTGTTTGAAACTGTCTACTAGGGAAAGAGATTGTAGTAAAAATGAAAAGAGTCTAGCATTTCAGAATTATTTGGGGTATAAAAGGTTTTGGAAATTGGTTTCTGTTTTTAAATATCAGTTTCCAGTGAAACTTTTAAACATATTAGCCATTGTATAAATATTTATTTAATCAATCATGAAAAACCAAGCATTTGCATGTGTGTATCCATGGGACAGGAATGCAGGTAGAAAGTCTAAATGACTAAAATATCCGCATGCAAAACTACTAAATGCAGATGTGTGCACCACTTACTTATTTGTCATTTTTATGGTCTGAAAACTGCCTAAAATTCGTGTGTTGAAATCCTAATCCCTAAGCATTAGAAGGTGGAGACTTCAGAGGGTGATCAGGCCTACGTCGAGGTAAAGCTCTCAAGGAGGGGGTTAGTGACCTCAGAAAGAAACCTCAGACAGATCCCTCTCACTTGACACCATGTGAAGAAGAACAAGGACAAGGGAGGCTCTATAAGCCCATAACAGAGGCTCACGAGACACTGTGTTGACCAGCGTCTGGGCTTCACATTTCCCAGACTGCAAAACTGCAACCAAAACGTGTTGTTCGAATGCCACCCAGTTGAGAGGTTTTATGCTGGTAACACAGCTAGCTTGCAGCGTGGGCTTTGCTGCTGGCTCCTAGTAAGGCCCCGTCGTATGCCTCCACTAGCTCAAAAGACAGGCATTTTTCAACCAATGCTCTCTCTGAAGTCCCTCTGCAGCATAGAGAAGGACCGAAGGAAATACAATATGTGGACAACACCCCATTAGTATTCTCCCTGAAAATTCACTATTTGTTATTTTTTTAGTACGACTTCCTACTTGTTTCATTCCATGTTCATTCATTCTGATTTTTTGAAAATAAACTTCTTGAACATCAATATAAAGGAATTACTGATTAATGCATATCAATATTTACTGATAAGTATTAATAACTGATCAGCATTAAGGAAATGCTGTATGTTCTCTTATAACAAACTGTTCATAGATAACAACACCACCATATGAAAAATCTGGCCTCCATCCTAGCTGTCTGCATTTTCCCATTCCAGTGTCCAATCTTTGAATAACTGCTCCTCATTTAACTTGCCAAGTGGCTATCTGATCAGCCACCTACTTCCGAAGTCCCCCTGCCTGGCATCTCTCTCCAGGTACAGGACTGTCTCTGGCGACTTGCATGTGCTTCCACCAGCGGCCAGGCGAATGCCACAAAACGCAAGTATGAGCCGCTTGTCGTTCAACTCCGTTTAGATCCTCACGACTTCTGCTTAGTTTACAGCCTCAAAATCCAAGTGCTTTTGTAAAGGAAAGCCTTCCGGGTTTGATCCCATAGACCTTGACAGCTGATTATAATTTCCAACACGCTTCAAGCTCAAGTCATTACAGGCACGTTTCCTCTGATTTCAGGCTCTTCTCACATGAATTTGCCTAGCTTTCTCATTGCTGTCAAGATCCACATCAAGCATGATGCCTTAGCATAGCTGCCCTGAGCAATGAGCGGGGAATTTCCCTCTTCTAAATTTCCAGGCGCATGCCTGTCTCCATACACGCATCATTTGGAAATAACGTGCCTCCCACCATGAGCTATGCGATGTGCCCAGCCTGAGAAACACATGATTCTTTTTCTGTTATTTAAATTAAGCAAGCACATATGGCTAATGGCTAAGGGACTTGTCAGTGCCTGAGACTCTTCCTGAAGGGATTTGAAAGTTATATTGTTCTTCCATTTGGGAAAACAAGCACATCACATTCTCACCTTAGTACTTCTTTCAGTACTAGGGATTAAACTCAGGACCCTGCACTTGCCATGCAAGCACTTATCCTACTGAGCTATCTCCCTAGCCCCCTTATTACCATTTCTTACTCTTGATTTCTGTGGTAAAACACTGAGAACTTAATTGCAGTGAGTCAATGCTATAAGCACCCCCACAAAAAGTTATTTAGAAATGGATCAGTTTTCCTAATTTCTAGAATAATTTACTTTGGCAAATATATTGAAGCCATCCTATATTACAATTACAAATCCCTGCCCCCATAGTGAGCTAAAGCATATTTTTCTCCATGAACTTTTGAAACCACTGTGAAAAATTGATTACACTTCATTTGATCTCAGGTTTGCAGTATCAGAGTACACATGTATTTCGGCACCTTATGGAGGCTTGATGAAATAAGGGGAAACCAAAAGCTGTGAATAATTTTCAAACTTCAACCTTAATTTCAATATTTTTAAATTTAACTGACAAGGTAATTATCCCACAAATTCTCTTAACTAAATGATTTGTGAAACTGTGATTGTCCCATTAAAATGACACAGTACTCAATCAGGAGAGAAAAATGCTTCTCTGAGGTTTGGCCCTCTTAAATAGGTTCTTTATGTCATTACCCACTGCTCATTTTGACTATGTGCAGCTGTGTATTGCTCTGTGTGTGTAAAAGAAAGTGTCCGGGCCCCAAGATGGCTAATGTCACATTAGATCAGAGCTGCAAGGTACAGGCTCTGGACAGACGGCCTGATTGGAATCCAGCTCTGCTTTCTTCCTGGTGGGGTGACCATGGGTTCCGTTGTCCACTCTACCTCAGTTTCATCATCTCTAAAATGAGAAGAAAAGTTGATCTCTCAGGTGGGCCTGGACACTAGCATGGCAGTGACCCTCCTGGGTTGATTTTACAAAGGAGCAGAGAATATTCCAGGGTAACACCACAGTCTCATTGCAGATCAGCTGAGGGCTCAAATGTGTAGGCCCACTGAGTGCATAGAAAGGAACAGTGGCTTCTATCTCTGCAGGCCACCATGCCAGAGGAGAAAAGGCCCCAGCGCATGTGTCCCCCGAGAAGTGGTGTGCGTCACACTCACACTCAGAAATCACTATCCAGATAAGGCCACAAGGCATACAGATGCACTCTTCCCTTGTGGCCAAAGGAAACCCAACCAGAAATATACACTGGCCCTGGCGTAATGGTTACCATGATAACTATCTCATATAATGGTTATTATGGACAAATGAGTTAGAATAGAGCATGCAGTAAGTTATCATTGCAGTGTTACCCAGCCGAGGAACAAAAGCATGACGTTGAAAAGGAGGCGCTTCCAATTTCATGTCAAAATGAATGACTTTGTAATGCCAACTCGGTTAAAGCCAGCTAACGTAAGGGAGAAGGAGAAGGGAAAGACTGTCTTATACTGAGGTTTACCTCTCTAAATATGGTGCATCCTCAAAAATCCTTTGGTTTTTACTCCTTTGTAAAAAGAATAGTCATTTATGCATTCCTTGGTACATCCACCAAGTACTTTGTGAGGATTTCTTAAATATCGTCATTGTTTTAGGTTCTACAGACATGGTAGGGAATAAACCAGGAGGTGTCATGGCAGATCTGATGTCAAATACATTGCGTGTATGCGCTCCCTTGAGGTTTTGATAAACAACAAAGAAATTTTTTCTGGAAGTGGAAAGACTAATGATGAGTATTTGGGAGCTTCGTATAATTAAATCCTACTAAATAATCATCCATTGAACATAGGCAATCAATATCTACAGATCTTTTGGTCTAAGCGTGTACTAAGCACCAGTAATGTCGTGGGAACTAGGGCATGATACTTCCCTCAAGGAGTTCACCGTCTCCCTCAGAAACTTCCACATGAAGAGAGCATCTTCATACACATCGTAAATATGATCTGTGATCAACGCAAACTGAGGTGCACCTAGGCCAGTATGTGCTTTATTTAGTTTCTGAGAGGAGTATGTTTTTGAAATCAAGTTTGACATAATAAAAGCTGCCTTTGCTAAGAGTGAAACCCATCACAAGTGGGAAATGTGTGGAAGTATAAGCACGGATACAATGTTCATATTTAGGAAGAATTAGGAGTAGTTCACAGGGCCTGGAGGGAGGAACTAACACGTAGCTTAGAGGCTTTAAGAAACTAA
Source organism: Myocastor coypus (assembly GCA_004027025.1). Taxonomy (NCBI): domain Eukaryota; kingdom Metazoa; phylum Chordata; class Mammalia; order Rodentia; family Myocastoridae; genus Myocastor; species Myocastor coypus. Next base: position 28,142 of record PVJA010021827.1, read on the forward strand.
TTCAAGAACGAGGGCAATAAAGACACATTAAAGAATTTCAGGCAAAGCATGTTACAAAATCAGACTTTCATTTTATAAAGATACCTATAACAGCGGGACGGCTAGATGAGAACTTGGATATGAGAAACGCAGGCCAGGGAAGGCAGTTGCCACCATGACCAAGTGGGACTTGTTTGAGGAGTACAAGGGTGATGTGACATACGCGACTCTATTTCAATAGAATAGAAAGCAAAATTAGATGATTAACAGGTAACAAAAAAGGTGCTTCGTAAAACTTAATGCTCTGTCTTACTTTTCTCTCAGTGCTTAGCTGGAAATAACTGATGCCCAAATTTAAAGAGGTGAACATTTATTTAGCTCACAGTTCATGGAGGTTTCAATCTATAATCACCTGTCTCCGTAGCAGGATGGCACAGCACAGGGGCAACTTCAAGACAACAAAAGACAGAAAAAGTAGCAAGAGCAGAAACTGGGGAGGCAAAGAGGCCTCCCTTATATTGTAGGCAGGCAACTCCCTCTCAGGTGGGTGAGGCACACCTACTGTCTCTGTGCCGCCCAGTTGCACGGGCTCAGGAGGCTTGCAAAATGCCGACCTCGGCCTCCTGCTGACTTTTGTGGTCATGCTACACTTCTCAAAGTGACACAGTGTATCAAACATTACAACTTCCTCATGATAAAAATACTCATCTAATTAGGAAGAGAACTTCAACCTTATGAATGGCATCTGCACCAAACCTACAGCTAGTAGCCTTAGTGAGCTTTTGAAAAGACTCAGTGCTTTCCCTTTTAAGATAAGGAACAAGGATAAAGCTGTTATTTAACACTGACCTAGCATGTGATTGGTGTTTTCTTCTTGGGGAATCGAACGGCTCTGATATAATTGTGCAGATGATGGTACAATTCTGTGAATATTGAAATCCAAAAAAGCATTCCTTTTAAGTCAGCAAACATATGAACTGTAGCTCAATAAATCTTTAAAATTAAGAGTTTGTTACGCTAAGTACCAATCCAAATGATAAAAGCTAAAGACACTGTATATAAAGGTATAAAAGAAAGGAAAATTTTAAGAAGTAATGGAGACTATTCATAGAATGATTGTGAAAGGGAAATTAAAATTTTAAATAAAGCCTACCAAGAATGCCTGGCCAAATCAGATGGACGTTTCCAGAAAAGCGTACGGGGACATTTCTCCCTTTGTGAAACCCATGCATGTCTAACTGTCTAACTGACGGCATTGCAACGGAATTTGAAATGGTCAAGCTGCTTTTGCAACTCTTCATGCCTCACAATCCTCCAATCACAGTGCTCCAGATCTGCCTTTGCACCTCCCCACTCGATCGCCACACAAGGTCCCCAAACCCCTCCTGGCGGAGCTGTGACTCTTGGAGCGAGATCCTAGCCAGGCCCACCGGCAGAATAAGCCGCCTCCTAAGCCTTCTTGGAGCCATTTCTTCCCATGTTCAGTCGGGTTTTTAAAAAATGTATTCTTATTTCAGAACTTTTGTTTATTTATTTTTATGGACGGCTCAGCCTGCCCTGAGGGCAGGGCTGGCACAGCATGTGGTGCCGGGGATCGAACTGTGGTCCCTGCAGCCGCCTAAGCTTTCCTAAGCAGGCGCTTTAGACCACTGAGCCATCCTGCCGGGCTCTGTCCAGTCAGTTTTGTGTTAACATTTCTTGATTGCCTGACTGGGAAGAGCATGTGCACGACTTTCATCACAGGCCTATGGGCTGGAGCAGGAAGCAGCCTTTTCTGAGATCTTCTGGCCAAACCTGGGCCCAAACTGGACACTTCAAAGAAGTCTTGATTGTGGGAACATCCAGCAGGTTTGGAGTAGCATAGCAGAACCCAAGATTGCCTTCCTGATCAACTCCCACAGATTGAATTGTTGTGTAAACTGTGTCAGAGCCTGCCTCTCTGGCCCCTTTGTCTTCACTCTGCATGACAAAAGAACTGTTTTGTTGTCAAAATAAATTCATGTCCAAGGTCCTGCCAGGCCTCCCCTAAACCGGAGGACCTTTATCTAGGCCTACCTAAAGACCCCAAGTCCAGTCTGCCCTTCCTTACATTCGCAGGCCCCAAGCTGCCCACAAGCCTCAGCTCCCCACAGCCAAGCCAAGCGCCACCATCACAGTAGCTGGGGCCTCTGCCCATCCAGATTCTGTACTGGTATGGCTGAAGCCAGCACCACTGGTGGAGTTGGCGCAGTCAGAGCTGCTGACATCACCACTGCTGCTGCTACCCCACCCCTACCTCCATATGCCCAGGTTCTATCATGCCCCAATCAGCCATCACCTCTACTCTGCCACTCACTCAATCTGAGACTCTGGTTCATCTCCAACAGCCACTTTGTGTATACCCCAGAGCCTAGGGAGGAGCGCCCTACCCCACGGCCAGCCAGCCCTCCAATCATGATGCTCCAAATCTGTCCTTGTACCTTCCTGCTTGCCCTCCCTGTAAACATCCCCAAGCCCCACTGGGCAGGGCTCTGACTCCTTGGGAGAGATCCCAGTCAGGCCCACCGTGTAATACACTATCTCCTAAACCTTCTCTGTGCTGTTTCTTCCCACATTTTGTCTGTTTTCCATAATAATTGGACTTGATCATGAGCTTAGCGAGTGAGGATGGAATCAAGACTATGTCACAATATTCTCAGTGACCAGCTATGCTCCGGCAGGGTCATATATCATGATAACACGTACCTCTGTTTTTGGTGAGGAGGCTTGATGGGGGAAATTAACAGAGAATGAGCACAGCTTTGGACACATATTCAAACAGCTGATATTTCTGCTTTGGATAAAGATGTAGTAATAGGGATTAAGTAGTTCTCCATGCTGCAGCAATTTAAAAAATAGACAAACTATAAGAAATACTGGTGCTGCCTTAATGAGACACAGAACAACAAAGGACAGTGCCACGGAGAAATGGAGGGAAAAAACAACCTGAGGACGTTAGTCACTTTCCTGTCACAGGGACAACATGCCCAGAGCCCGCAGATGGAAGGGGAGGCTTCTCTGGCTTGTGGCTTCCACGGGCTCAGCTCCCATTCAGCTGCGGCTGAGGAAGAGTGGAAGGGCCAGCAGCACAGCGGAGGAAAGCCGTTCACCACACGGTGTGTAGAAAGCAGAGCAAGAGGCAGGAGAAGACAGGGGACAAGGGCACAGCCTCCTGGTCATCCTCACAGCGACACGGTTCCTCCACCACTCAGCCCCTACCAGCACATTGAGCTGTGAACTCTGAGCTCAGCCTGCTCATGAGGGTAGCAACCTATAAGCCATCACCTGCCCCCAGCCCCACCTCTAAACACAGCGAGACTTCTTATAATTAAACCACAGCAGGAACCAGGAACTGTCGTTTCTGTCCAGAGAGAGATTCTGGGCCACAGTGCAGGGAGGGGACCCCCAGCCAAGCCGGGAAGATTCCACCAATTGAAGAGATGGTGCCGAGAGGCCAGCATGCCAGAGCGGTTAGTCAGTAGGCAGAGTGCCAGAAGGAAAACAGACGGACAGAGAGAAGGGGCAGTGGAGAGAGAGAGCCAGAGAGAACAAAACTGTCAGTCAGACTTGCTTTTAGCAGATTAAAAGACACTAAAGAGATCTAATGACCAGAGGCAATGTACAGCTTGATGTTTGTTACCAGTGAGCAAGAGACACCTATGAGAAGGTTCCAGATCGAGGCCAACTTTATACGACTATAAATGCTGGAAAGGATGTAGAGGAACTAGAGCTCTCATGCATTGCTCCTGGGCATGGACAACTGCTCAGCGGCTTTGAAGTCAGCTATAGTTTCTTAGGTACATTTAAATATCTTCTGACCATATACTCCAGCCATCTCCCCTCTTGACATTTACTCTAACAAGTTAAAAAGTTATGGCCACACTAGGTGTCTGCACCGGGCTCTTTCTAGAATCTTCTTTATCACCAGCAAAACTTAGAAGCAATCAAGATGTTCCTCATTAGGTGCGTGGATAGAGTGTGGTATCATCAGACAATGGAATATTGTTGCCAAAAAAATAATACTGCTGAAAATGACCTAACTAGACTTGAAAATGCATGCAGCAATCTTAAATACTTGTTAATAAGTGAAAAATCCAATCCATGAAGGCCACGTACTGTGTGATTCTAAATGTGTCCTATTTACAAATGGCAAAACTACAGGAACCACATAAAGAACTAGCAGTTTCCGGGGTTGGTGATAGGGAAGATTAAATAGGTGGATCACGGCAGTGAGACTGCACTCCATGGTGCTGTGATGATGCTATGGAACTTTTTGCAAAGGTACAGAATAAAGAATATTTATATTCGCTATTTATTGAAATATATGGAATATATATTTATTGAAATATATGCAATAAAATGCTCACAGTGGTTGAAAGTCAGGAATGAAGACAGGAAGCCCATTGTGCTATGATTTCTGCTTTTCTCAATGTTTATTAGTTTCCATACTAATGGAAACCATGGGCTGTGACAAATAGCGACAGGTCACCGTAGAGTCGGAAGGTCTAAGAAATACATTACCCTAGTGGGAGACACCAGCGCTGGGAATGCTGTGTGCTTGTGGGCAGAGGAAGTGTCAGAACTCAACGGAGCATCTGGGGAAATCTTCTGTGTGCTCAAAACTGTCTCCCAAGTGTATATATTTATAAAATGAACTAAAAACATGCAGGTTGGATTGGGGCGAATTTAGATTTTGGCCATCCATCCATCCAGATGATTCTAACTCAGATAGTCCTAAACTTTATGTATGATGGTTCTATTAATGTATTGACTTTTTTTTTTTTCTTTTGTGGTTATTGCTGACTGAACCTAGACTTTCTCTCCAGGTAGGCAAACATTCTACCACTCATTGCCCTCTGTTTTTTTCCAAATATTGTTTAAGAAAGGATCTCGCTGATTTTCTCAGGCTGGCTTTGAGTATGCGATCCTCTTGCTTCAACCTTGAAAACCAGCACATTTTGTCACCCCGCTGGACCAAAACACAAGAGTGTGATTTATTAAACTGTTCTCCAAACCACTTAGTACATATTTTTGCCTTAACATTAATTAGTAGCATTTCAAAAGTTAGTAATTCCACAAAACATTTTTATTTCATCCTTAAATAAGCATAACTACTTACCGGTCATCTGTGTAAATCAGTTAAGCGAAGGCTTCTCAGATCTTGATATCTGGTTGGACATCAGACTGACTTTGCCGGTTCCTCCTTTTTTATTGTTAATTTGGTGCAGGGTCTCTGTGCAGCTTGGACTTTTAGGGGTCCTCCTGTTTTCAGCCTCCCTGGTGCTGCGATTACAGGCGTGCATCACCTTGCCCAGTCTCAGTGGCCGGCTCAGTGCTTCTGGAGGTGGGGCAGGTGCAACATGTGATGTCAGGGATAGAGCCCCAGTCCCTGTGCTTGCCTAAGTAGGCACTTAGTCCCCTGAGCCAGCCCTCCTCCTTCATGCTAAAGCAACCATCCAAATCCAGAACTTGATGAGAGATCAAGGAAACATAGCACCAAGTTCATAAGCCATGTAGAGCTAGCAGTTCTGATAAGTGCTATCTGAGAAGTGTTCCATATTTCTTTATTTCCTGAGCAATTCAGATATCTAATGGCACTGCGAATTGGCTCTCATAGCTTTGGTACCTTGTCATTCAGTATGGAGACAGCCAGATTGAGGAATGACATTGGGTTTGGTCGGATGGTTGCACCTGGTTATATAAGACAATGTCCTGTCAGAAAATGTGTGCTAAATATTTACCTTCTGCGTTGAAATGGTCCATGGAACAAAATCTAGTACGCGATAGATAAAGGAAATATATGCAGTAAAATACTCACAGCGGTCCAAAGTCAGGGATGAAGACAGGCAGCTCACTGTGCTGTGACGTCTGCTTTTCTCAATGTTTATGAAAAATGATTTACTTCATAAATAAGGTCAGGGGGAGGAGGGCTGTGGCGGTGCGAGCATTGCTCTTCTTACTCATTCCCCTCTGATGACCAGGAAGATCACATCTGCATCGCATCTGCGCCTCATCTGCAGCACAAGACTGGGGCATTCTGTTCAGTTCAGGTTTACAGGACCAGCAACGTCTCGGTAATGCAGGTTAAGGACAGCTTAATGCACTAGTTTTTTTTTTGTTTTTTTTTTTGTCTTTTTGAGATAGGGTCTTGCTATGCAGTTGAGGGTGGCCTTGAGCTCACTTTTGTAGCCCAGGCTGGTCTCAAAGTCGCACTGATCTTCCTGCCTCAGCCTCCCGAGTGCTGGGATTACGGGTGTGTGCCACCACGCCCGGCTTAAAGCACTATTTTCAAAATGTAAAATAAGCTTGAAACATGAGGGACAAAAAGAGCCAAGCTTTACTGAGTCGATCCGTATGATCAATGGTTTATTTTGACTCTGCTGTGGTCACCACTGATCTGACAAGGAGGCCTAGGTATGCTTTCTCACACAGCCCTCAGCCCTGGGTCTCAGCCCTGCAGGAAGTCCCGGATGCTGCCCGTGCGGAGTGACAGGATTCAGACTTTGGAGACATCTTTCCATACTTCTCATCAAAATTCACTGCTGCATCCTTGAGAAATTACTCTGGAGAGGTGGGAACTTTTTTAATGTACAGCACCTAGGCCCATCTGGGCCGCATCTGAAATAGTAAATAATCCCAGAGTAAGCCTGAAGCCCCAGAGGATCCTGACTCCATGGAGACCCCTGCAGCAGTGACCCTTACTCATCCTGGGGCATTCTTTGAGAGGCTGACTCTAGCGGCTGATATTCTTCCATGGAGGTCAATGCACCTTCGCTGATTTATCTAATGGCCAACTTTTGAAAATTAGCATTGCTGCTTTTCACTTCTAGAAGT
>PVJA010021828.1:0-19371 GCA_004027025.1 Myocastor coypus
GCCTCCTGTGCACCCTGTACTGTGCAGTGTGCTCTGGGTACAGCGTGAGAAAGCAGGAGGTCCGTCACACACCAGGGAACACGTGCTCGTGGCTTTTAGAGAGGCTCTCTTCTTGCTTCGGCCTCCCAGACACCAAAGCAGCTCTTATGTTAAAGACTGTGCTCTTGACAGTTGCCTCTGGTCACGTTGGAAGTGGGTTAAGAACTGGATACGACTGCAGGTCTCCCTGGAGTGCCTGCGCCACTCAGAAGCACGCCTCTATCACTGGTTCTGCTCAAGGTGCCCCATGCACTGCATTCCCTGCAAGGCAATGCTTGCCAAGAGCTCTGTCTGGGACAGTGCATGGCTGTCGGTCTCAACGCAGCCGCTGGGCCCGCCCCCAGCGCTGGGCCACAGAGTGTGGAGGCTCCAGGGAGCTGAGCACAGGAGGACAGCAGGTCCCCAGCACTGTGCAGGGCAGCTCAGATCACTCGAGCACTTCCTCCCTGCAGGCAGCTGGCAGTGAAGCAATAATGCTACACAGACAGCTTGGTGCCACCACCACCCAGGGCTGTGCCTGTGCCCAGCTCTTTTTGTTGACTTGGGGTTCACAACAAGAGCTAGCAGTGCACCCTGGGAGGACAGCCCAGGATCCCTGGGAAACATGCTGCCTGGAACTGCCCCTCTAGGCTGTGCTCCCAGCCGGGCAGCTCAGCTAAGCCAGTCCTTTGAGCCTGGGCCAGTGAGCTGTGACTCAGAGCTCTCTGCAAAGGGGCGCTCTTGAGGCCCTCCCTCATCTTCCCTAAGGCACATGGCCACCACCAGCACGTACCAAGACATGCGGCAGGAATAGGCCCCATGAAGCTCCTCACAGGCAGCTGCACATCCCAGCGACAGGGCACGTCAAGTGGCAGGAGGCAGCCGCCACGAAGGCACACTTCAGCCTTCACTTTTCCCTTGGTACACCCAACTTCACAGATGTGAACAAAGCACAAATATCCCTGAGGGAAGCTGTCTCCATCTCAGCCCATGCTGCACCCACCCCACACAGTGCAGCAAGTCCATAGAGAATGGGCCTGGGGGAGCAGGAGCCAGCACCATCCAGCTCATGGACCCAGACCCAACAGTGACTCTGTGGCCGAGGCCTCAAGCAGCCGCTCCAGGACAGGTGGGTCTTGGCAGTAAACCAAGGTGCAGAGGGCCATGCGCATGGAGCCAGCAGCTAGCACAGACCAGTGAAGTGCTCTCCGATGCCTCAGGTGTCACAGCACAACTGTCCCCAGGACACAGGGATCTCTTCTAGAGATGGTCACCATGGGTGGGAGTGGCAGAAGCATCACCATTTTCTTTGTCATTTCTTTATTTCAAGACAGGGTCTCCCTGCACAGTTCAGGCTGGCCTTGAACATACTACGTAGTCCAGGCTAGCCTCGAACTCCATCCTCCTTCTCTGCCTCCAAGTACGAAATGACATTCAGCTCAGTACACCTGTTTATAAGCATGGCATGAAGAGACCATGGAGGGTGGGTGCTCAAAAGCCCTCCACTGAGGAGTCCCATTCTATTTTGGACCCCTCCTCTGTGGCATCTACTAAGAAGAGTGGGTGCTCCCTCAGCAGAGTCAGCATCTCCATTTGTTCTCCGCTGAGGAAGCCCATGCTGCCCCCTGGTGGACACACAGGAAATAGCCTCAGGGACTGAGCCACCACCACTGCCAGGCAGAGCCCTGCACAAATGCCAACCAGGAGACAAGGATTGGCCAGCACAGCCAGAGGGCTGTGTGGAAAGCGCTGAGAACAGGGGAAGGGGCATAAAGGTACACATTCGGCTCCCAACAGAGAGATGCTACCGCGGGGTCCTGACCAGCTGTCCCTATTTGTCTGTCCATCTGTGGGCTGTGGTTGGTGGAATCAGAAGGTGGTGCTGACCCCGAGGGCCTGCCTCCCTGGCCCCCAGGAGCATGGCAGCAGGTGGGGACAGTCTGGATATGTGATGAGGCCACCACATCTGTGGCACTTCCTCCCAGCAGCAGTGTATGACCACACAGGCTGCCATGTGGCACTGAGTCTAGGAGATGGGTGTGTGGCCAAACTGTTCAAGTTTATATAGTAAATCCTCTTATTTTTTCTTTTTAAACAGTATTTTATTTTTTTATTTATTTTTAAAAAATTTTTTTTCTTGTTTCAGAACTTTTGTTTGTTTATTTATTTATTTTTATGGCCGGCTCAGCTTGCCCTGAGGGCAGGGCTGGCACAGCATGTGGCGCCGGGGATTGAACTGCAGTCCCTGCGGCCGCCTAAGCTTTCCTAAGCAGGCGCTTTAGACCACTGAGCCATCCTGCCAGGCCCCTTATTTTTCTTTTTTTAAAATTTATTTATGTTACGACTGGCTCAGCCTGCCCTGGGGGTGGCCCTGGCACAGCATGGTGCCAGGGATCGAACTGAGGTCCCTGCAGTTGCCTAAGCTTACTTAAGCAGGTGCTTTAGACTGCTGAGCTATCTTGCCGGCGCCCCCTTATTTTTCTAATGAAAACAAAACTGTACTTTGGCACTCCTCACTTGCTGATCTGGGTCCCTGGTAAGAATCACCTGCCTCGGACAGCCCTTGGCACCCCTCTGCAGGGCTCAAGGCCTGTCTGTGCCCCCAGCCAGGAGCACATGAAGTCTCTGCTGAGACTCAGAAGGCACCTGGTCCCAAAGTCACAGTGCTATGACATCAGGTCACTGTAAAGGCTTCTGCTGACCTCATCACCTAATGCAGGCCTGCTGTGCCAGGGCAGCCAGTGACATGCGTCTCCCATCCTTCCAGGACCAGCCCTGATTCCTGAGCCAGTGGTGGGCAGCAGTGAAATGAGCGTACCTCCTCCCTGGCCAGCTGCACCTCCTTCCTTCTTGGCAGAAGTCTCCAACTGTCCATGCCCCATGTCACCTTCCACACCCCTTGTCACCCGACTATGATGGCCCATTATCCCATCAGGCCCCAGCAGCATCCAGAACTTGCCTTTTCCATCCGTGGCCGATGCTTCCTGTAAATGTCTGATGGACCTAAAACAAAGTTTGCATAACAAGCATTAGCAGAGAAATTGCCGTGTTTTGTTTTCCAGCTCTAGGCGATAGACTGAAATCCCTGGGTGAGCGCTCTGGAGCACCCCAAAGCAGCAGTGCTGCTGCACCATAAAAGCCACTCACCATGCTCGTCTGTTGGCCCCATGGTGGTAGCAAGTCCGTAGGGGCATGGAGAAATGGACTGGCACCCTCTGCAGGTTGCAGCCTGTCCCACCCGGCCCACCCCTAAGGCCCAGGCCCTTGCCGCAGGAACCCTGCAAAGCTACGGTCCCTGGGCAGCTTCCGCATGTGAAAGGTCCAATAGCTGCGTGGGCTGGGTCACTCACCATACTACAGGAAAGAGGATTGCACCGCAGCACAGCAGGTCCACCAGGAAAAGCGAGTCCTTCCACAGGCTGTACTCTGTGGTGCCCTCCTCCGTGGACTCAATGATGATGTACGCCACGTTTGCCAGGACCTGTGGGCACAGAGGCTCAGGCCCAGCACATGGCTGAGCTGGGGAGTTCACTGGGCATGCACACCACGGACAGTCAGTGCTACTTAAGTCCAGGCTTGCCAGGGCTCTGCCACTCTCACCCGCCTGGCGAGGCAGGTGTGCCCCTGGGTAACATCCAAGGAAACAGCTTCCCACATGCAGGGCTCAGCACTGAGCCTAGGAATTCCCGCTGAGCTCCACCCCCCCCAGCCCTATTATCTATCTATCTATCTATCTATCTATCTATCTATCTATCTATCTATCTATCTATCTATCTGCATTCTAGGGAAGGGTCTATAGAAGGTTCAGGGTCTCCCTGCTAGATGGGTCTTGTAGTGATCCATCTGTTTACAGCCTCCCAAGAGCTGGCATTACAGGCAAGCCCCATCACACCCAGTCTCAACTGCCCTCTTGGCGTGCCCTGGGGGTGGGGCCAGCACTGCAGGCCCAGGCATCAAACCCCTGGCCCTTGCACCTGCTTGCAGGCGTTTTAATCTGCTGAGTAATTTGGCCAGCCCCCTTTATATTTTTATTTATTTAGTCTTTTTGAGACAGGGTCTCACTATGTAGTTCAGGCTCGTCTTGAGCTCACTTTTGTAGCCCAAGCTGGTCTTGAACTCACACTGATCCTCCTGCTTCAAGTGCTGGGATGTACAGGCATGTGCCACCATGCCTGGCTCCCTTTTTATTTTGTTAAACAGGGTTTCACCAGGTTGCCCAATCTGGACTTGAATTGGGGACCCACCTCCCCCTGCCTCCCAGAGTGCTGGGATCACAGGTATGCGTCACCATGCCTGACTCCCAAGTTTTTTTTTTTTTTTTTTAATGTATTTAGTACAGGGGATTTAGGGTCTACAGCAGTGGTTTTCAACCTGTGGATTGGGACCCCGGCGGGGATCAAACGACCAAAGTACAGGGGTCGCCTAAAGCCACTGGAAAATACATAATGCATATCAGGTATTCACATTCCGAATCATAACTATAGCAAAATTACCGTTCTGAAGTAGCCACCAAAGTTATTTCTTGGTTTGGGGTCACCGGAATATGAGGAACTGTATTGCGGGGTCACAGCATTAGAAAGGTCAAGAACCACTGGTCTATAGGGTCTCACTACACAGATCAGACTCAGTGATCCTCCCATTTTCAGGCTCCCAAAGCCTTGGGATTATAGGCATGCCACCACACCCAGTGTCAAGCGCTATCTCAGAGCACCCTAGAGGCAGGGCTGGGACCACACGAAGGGACAAAGAGATAGAACCCTGGTTACTGCGCTCTGCCTAAGCAGGTGCTTTAGCCTGCTGAGCTCAGGCCGGCCTCACACATGCTTTCCCCCTGCCTCAGCCTCCCAGAGGACTGGGCTCACAGTCATGCACCTGCACATTCAGGCTCTGAGCTACTTGAAAGTAGTTACAATCACCAACCTGGGGAAATCAGAAAAGACAGAAGACCTGTCCAGACCCAGCTGCTCCTGGCCCTGGAAACAGTCCAGCGAAGGTTCAAGGAGGCCCGAGTCCCAGCACTGCTCTACTCTGACCACATGAGATGGCACACGAACTCCACTCAGTCAGGCCCCCGGTCTCCCACCCACAGCAGAGGAAGCTCGGCAGCTGCTTTGTTTGGAGTCAATGAATGCTGGGTGGTTTATGACAACTGCTACACCCAGCTGAACCGAACCAGTTCAGTGCTGGGTGTGGGAGGCCCCCGAGGGCTGCTGTCCACAGCTGAAGCAGAGCTAGCTCGCTGGCAGAAGCTGCTGGTTCTCTTGGGCTACTGGGCTGCAGGTCCTTGTCCTGCTGGCTTTCCTGGTGAACTCAGCGGTTCTCACAGCAGGAGGAGCTCAGGACCTCATCACTGAGAACTGCTGCAGTGCACTCTGGGGGAGCTCTGGTCTTCACCTTGTACATCACTTCCGGGCTCTCAAGGGGGGAGATGGTCAGTGTCCTGGAGAAGCTCATTATGTTGGCTTTCCTGATGGGAGCTCAGCTTTCCTCACCCTTGGAGGAGCCTAGGACCTCAGTCACTGAGGAAGGTGGTGGCACTTTCCAGGGGAGCTTCGGTGCTTACTTTCAGCATTGCTTTCTGGCTCCCACGCGGGTCCCTCAGATGCTGGCACAGATCTGTCATCGCACTGGCACAGACTTCCTAGTTTCCACCACTGACCTTTCGGCCTTCCCATGCAGCTCTGTGAAACAGGCCTGCATGAGGCCCTGTGCTGGGCTTTAGGCCTCCAGCTGGGCTGGAGGGGGCACCATCTCGGGCTCTAGGTCTTTAGCTGGACACTCTGGTATGTATAGTGTGTGGACATTTCCTGCACTTTTTTAAAATGTATTTTAAGTACAGGGTCTACAGGGTCTTACTACATAGATCTGTCTCACAGTAATCCTGCTTTTAGCCTCCCAAGAACTGGGATTACATGCATGTACCACCACACCCAGTCTCAACTGCCAACTCAGTGTGCCCTGGGGGCAGGTCCAGTGGGACAGACTGGGGATCAAACCCCTGGCCCCTAGGTCTGCCTAAGCAGGCACTTGAATCCGCTGAGCTACCTGGCTGGCCCTTCCTGCACTCTTCCTATGATTCTTTGGGTGACTCATTATAAAATGATCTGATAAAGTGAATCTTGTATTATGTTACTTCCCTGCAAAACCCCAAACCACGATAGTGACGCAGCAGCAGCAGGTCAGGGAGGCATTCTGCTTTGTGTCCCCTCGAGCCTCCATTCCGCTCCCATGGCCAGCTGCTCTGCACAGGACTAACCCAGTTCGGGTCCTGGCTCTGCTGGATGCCACAGAGCCACGTCCAAGTCTTACATGTACCTCAAAGCTGTGCCTCTCATGGAGCCCTGAATTAGGTTCCGCACAGGGGATGAAAACACTCCCACTCCGTAAGCTGTGACGCACATGGGGAAGCCCTCACTTAGGGTCTGCTCTGCTGAAGATCGCCACTAGGTGTGGACGCAGACATGACTCAGGTGCAGGCATCTGGGAAGCTCTGAACGCTGTTTCTCCTCACGTGTAGGACTTCGAGGTCAGTGATCAGAGAAGCAACACAACACAAAAGACAAGTTATTCTCCCGCTGTGGTCTCACCAACATACAGCTTCGGACTTCTCCCGGTTCACTGCCCTATGTTCAGGGTAATTCCGCTGTCCTTCATTCGTGGGTTTCCCACAGAGGCAGGCTGCCCCTGGGGGACTGGGATGGGACTGTGCTACGACAGAGCTCCCTTGGCATTGCTCAGTGTAGACCTGGCTCTCTCCCTCAGAAACTTTCAGTGCAGGCCTTGAGTACGCATGAGGGTGAGCTCTGGGCTCCACCCTAGGCACTGGGAATAATCCCCCAACAAGAAAGCAACTTCCGGTGAGTGAGATGTAGCGGCACACTACTGTAAACCTGACACTTGGGAGGCTGAGGCAGGAGGATCACTGTTAGTTGAGGCCACTCTGGGCTACAAAGCGAATTTAAGGCCAGCTTGAACTGCACAGCGAGACTCTGGATGCTGCAGGCTGAGGCTGAAGGCTTCCCAGACTGATCCCAGTGTCTGTGGGCTCAGAACCTCACTCTGGGTTCACAGTTGGAGCTCCTCAGTGATGCTACCAGGAACCTGGTGCATTCACTTCATGCAGCAAAGCAGGGAAGCAGGAAAGGCCGTGGCCTGCCATGTTCCAGTTCAGGTGGGAGAAGCCTCGACCAGCCAGGGACAGAGATGGAGGAGGACCCAGTTGTGCCCCACGCCCGGGTTCTGAAGCCGGGCAGGCTGAGGAGCTCAGTGGCCCTGTGGCTCAGTCCCCAGAGAAGGGCATGCTCTGCAGCAGCTGGCTCACACGCTGACTGTCTGTCCGGGCTGATCTGCCTTGTCCCAGCCACAGAGCCTGCAAGACCCTCCTTCCAGATGGGAAGCCACTGCCTCCAGCCTACTCGGGTCCTGTGGTGCAGCACTGAACACCGCTGCGCACAGCCGCCAGCCGTGCCGACAAAGCCGCTCTGGTGCCCAAAGAGCTGTCTCACCAGCCGCCCCAGCCTTCCAACTGTGAGCTCAGCCGAACAGAGCGACTCAGCTATGGCTCTGCCTGTGTGCAGGCTCTGCTAGGCATGAGCGGGCCCACAGTTGATTTCTGGGGGCTCAGAACCTGGTGACGGTGTCATCCCAGCACTTGGGAGGCTGAGGCAGAGGACTGCCATGAGGTCAACCTGAACTGCACAGTGAGTTCAAGGCCAGCCTGCACTACATAGTGAGACTCTGCCTCAAAAAAACAAAACAAAACAAAAACTGAAGGCGCCCTCAGGAATCGCTTTCTCCACATACATCTATTGTCTGCTCTCACAGCATCCTGTCCACCTCACCAAAATCTCCTGGTGTCCATCATGGCCCTGAAGAACTATCCTGAGAAGCCAGGCATAGTGGCGCACACCCGTACCCCAGCACTTGGGAGGCTGAGGCAGGAGGACCGGTGCGAGTTCGAGACCAGCCTAGGCTATAAAAGTGAGCTCAAGGCCAGCCTGAACTGCACAGCGAGACCCTGTCTCAAAAAGGCAAAAAAAACAAACAAAACAAAAGTACTGTCCACAAAATCAGGCCGCAGCGACCCTTACCTGCAGGGGAATGACGATCATGAAGATCTTCTTGTCCTTGTCAGACAGGATGTGCTTGATGAACGCCCAGCCTGTGCCAATGAGGGCAATGGTGATGAACAGCAGCGCCCCTTTCAGTCTGGGAGAGGAAACAATTCAGGGCAGCATGGAGCTCACTGCTTGCCTGCCCCTCCCAAGACACGCAGCCAAGCTCAGGAAGCCCACCTCACTTGAGCAGTGCTTCTCGCAGGCGTGCAAACAGCACCGCACCCCACCCCGAGCCACCTTTGGCTGCAGGGAGAAAGGGGCAAGTCACAGCCAAGCCCCCAAATCCTGCCAGCCCCAGAAGCCCAGGTCTGACAATCCTTGCCACCTCAGCTGCCTGGTTTTTCCTCTGATTCTTTCTGGGGCTGGAGGCAGAATCTAGGGCCTGGGTGCAAGCAGAGCCAAAGCTTGGGCAGCGAGCCCCGCCTGGCACCCTCCCTTCCATGCATCGCCTGGTGCCCGCTACTCACAAGTGGGTTATGTAGTACACCACAGCCCAGCCTTCGATTGGGAAGCCCTGGGAGGAGATGTAGTGGTAGTCAATCTGCAAGGACAGATGCGGATCAGAAGGGATCTGCCCCTCACCTCGGCGCGGAGGCCAGGACCAGGACCAGGACCTGGGAAGGCCAGGATGGAGGTGGCCCAGCTCTGGTTGGCCCCCCACCTGGCGATGCTATAGGAAGCATGAGCGCTAGCAAGCACTAGGCAGCTTCAGACACTGACATGAGCTTCCAAGGCCCAGCCAGGGGCCATGTGAGCAAAATCAAGACACTGGCCAACAGCTGCCTTCACAACCTCCAAGGTTCCCTGAGCGTAGCGGCACAGGGCTGTACTCCACCACTGTACATCCAGAGGCACTGGAGGCCGCGAATGCATTGTTACTAAGTGGCAAGATTTAGCAGCACACCCCAAGTCCCTCCTGGTAAGCCTCAAAGTGGCAGCAGCACATGTGCCCTTCATCCTCTCTCAACTGTGTGCTGCTGAGCTGTGACCCCAGCACAGAGGCTGGGGCTGGGTTACAAGCGTGAGTGCCACCTGGACAACTTGACCAGATCCTGTCTCAAAGTGAAAAATAAAGGGCTGAAGACCAAGCTCAGCATAAAGGCCTTGGGTTTTCAATGTCCCCTCCCCCAAAAAGTACTAATGTGACTCAAGGAGCGTATCAATCATGGTCTGTGTGACTCCAGAGTCTGTCAATGTCCCAGGAACTGTCCCTTCCTGACTTTGTGACATCATCATGCACAGCAGGAAGTGCAGTAAGGGTGGCTGAGGGGCACCTTGTGTCCACCGGTGTGGCGGGTCGTTGCCTCTGCAGCGGGCACTGAGCATTGAAGCTGAAGTGCAACTGTGCTCTGTTCTGGATGGGTTTGGGTGGCTCGGGGACTGGATCTCTGGGTCTCTGTGCTGTGCAGTGTTGCCCACTATGTTACATCCCCACCTCCTTCTTAACACTGTAATGACATAGACTCTGAGTTCTCCAAGCTGGGCTTGAACCTGCAATTCTCCTGCCTCAGCTTGCAGGAAGCTGGGATGACAGCCACGGGCCTCTGCACTGCCTGGAGGCTGAATTCCTGCGCCTCCATCCTTAGGGAATCCACGTACTCGGGGCAGCGCGCTACTACTGAACTTTAAGCCCAGCAGGACCGTGCGAGGGTACCACAGACCTGAAGGCTGCCCCGGAAACACTGCGCAGGCAGCACGCTGACCTCAAAAATCAACAGAGGAGAAGAAGGAAAGGCCAGCACTCTAGAAGAACTCCCAGGCTGCAGGCAGCACAAGGTGGTCCTCGCCAGGAAGGCTGGGGTCACCTCCCAAGGCTGCTTCTCTGCCTTCCTCTCCCACCCCACGCACGCTGCACCCAGGCCACTCTTACGTACCGCGTGGAACACCAAGGAGAGAGACTTGGTGAAGGGCAGGGCCGCCATCAGCCAATGGATCTTAAACACCTCACTCCTGCAGGGACAGACATATTTATAAGCAAGCAGGATGAAATAAGCTGGACGAGAAGTGCAGAAGTACCACGTACAGAGTGTGGAGCTTCTACTATGTGCTCCAGGGTGCCGCCATGGCACACTGTGTATCCCGGCTGCCTTCTGTCGCAGCCTCCTGGGTGCCAGAGCACAGGTGTGCGTCACAGGCCTGGCATTTGCTGTAGCAGCCATGGTCTCAGATGCTGTCCCCAGGCATCTCTGACAGGTGACTGAACACAGTCAGTTTGGAGACCCGATGCTCTGTGGCCATGTAACCCCCTGTGGCAGCCCCAGGGAGCAGGCCTTGGAGGTGCAGCCAGTGTGGGGTAAGGGGGGTCTGGTCCCCCCTCCTCGCCCCTTCCACCACACCCATAGGTAGAGCAACAAGCACCTGACTTTCTCCAAGGCCAAGATGGGGCACAGTGGCTAGAGGAAGAGCCGGGACCGGTGCTCTCAGATACTGAGGATTCTGCAGTGCCACGGCAGTTACGACAAAGAGACCGCAAATCAGTGGGAAGACAAGACTGCTGAACGGCCGTCCAGCAAACCCCGCTGGAGCCTTCAGACAAGAGAGTGGATCTCTCCATCGCCAGTCTCCTGACGCTGTACTCTGTGGCCTTGCTGCAGGAAAGGCCCACCTGCAAGGCTCTCCCTACAAATGCAAAGACAGGCAGCTCCACTCCGTTAAAATGCAAGACTCTTTTTGTCAGGGGCCACTACAGCCAAGTCTAACACTGGGAAACCTGTAACGTATAAGTGGGTAGGAGGTGGGCACCCTGCAGGGCCACAAGAGGAGGACAGAGACCCAGTGGGCACTGTGTGAGGGACACAGGCAGGTGTGAGCACTTAGCTAGCAAGCACACACAGCCACCATTCAGAGACAGCCAGGCCCAGGTGGCCTGCAGAGCCCAGTGTAGGCCAGAGAGGCAAATGGGCCCTGTGGTGGCCTTAAAGAAACTCAGGGACGAGGGCAGGCCATGACCGGCATGGCCCTTCAGGCCTGCTCCCAAGGACCTAGGGCTTCCGGAAGGCAGGAGGGAAGCTGGGGTGTCCCTGACAAGGTGGCAGGGTGGCTGCATGGAGACAACACACTACTGAGTGAACAATGTCCATGAGGAATGGGTCCCACCAACCCAACACGTGACACTACTCATACCCGAGGGCCCACAAACACTCAGGCTGCCTGCTGAGTGCCTCTGTGGGACACCCACGGCTGGCAGGGCAGTGGGGCAGGACATGAAACGCAGGGGAGGGTGAATGGGAGGGGGCATGCCTGCCAGTGATGCACGCTGGGCTTCTGGGCTGATGGCTCTGGCACCCTCCTGACCCCATGCCCATGACTTATGGGTCCAAATGCAAGTTAAGGCTGGGCAGTGTGTTACTACCACATGCCAGGTGGATATACGCAAGCGTGCAAACCACCCGCTACAGGAGCCGTGCGGCTCACACATCTGGGCAATGCAGACTTGTGGGCCAGGTTGGAGCTCCCCAACGCCCGCAGTCTCTGCACCACTGAAAGTGTGGTGGCCCATCCCATCTGCTGCCAGAACAGGAGCTGAGCTGAGCACACAGACAGCAGGACTGCAAAGCCGTCGGCTTCCTTCCTCCAAGCAGCTGCAGGGTCCCTGGGCCTCGCTCAGGCTGCCATGCTCAGGGCTGACAGGAGACTGACGGGCGCTCACCCACAAGCCCCAGCTGTTGGGAGATGCTGCCCGCGTGTCTCATCTCCTAGTCCTTAGCCTCGATAAGCTTATGTAACAAATGCCCCTGGCTCCTTCCAGCTCTGAGGGACATGCTTGGCAGCTGAGAGGTCCTGAGTCCTTCCAGCTCAAGAGTCCCCAACCTAAGGGCTGACTCTGAGGCACTTGGCAAAGCTCAGGGTGCCTCAGCTGCGCCACTCCACATGGAGACAACCCATCAGTGAGAGGCGAAAAGCCGAACGTACACAACACACAAGATGGGCAGCCTCTCTTAACCACCACTTGACACTGTTGCCACAATTTTCTACTGGGGAACCAGTGACAATGACTCTGCCATCACCAAGTATGAGCTTAAAACAGCCCTCAATACCTGGAGTAAATTGTGTTATTTGTGTAGCATCCTGACTGCAATGTTCTCTCAGCTGGGGTAACCACACAGATTCAAGAATCTAAACTGCTTAGCACAGATTAAGAAATTAAAAATGAAAAAGAAGAAGTCTGGGAAGGTAGCTCAGCAACCTAACTGCCTGCCTGTCAAGTGCAAGGACCCAGGGTTTACACACCGTGCAGACCACACGGGAGTCGGGTGCGGCGGCACTCGCCTGTCATCCCAGCACTGGGGAGGCTGAAAACAGGAGGATCACGATGAGTTGGAGCTGTGCAGTAAGACCCTGTACCAGATACATTTTTTAAAAAAGGAAAAGAAACGAAAGGAGAAAAGGTGCTAAGGAGGAGGCAGAGCAGTTATTACTCTTTCAGTCTGTAGCTGAAGGAAAAGGCTGTGACACAAGGTAAACAGGAAGTCACAAAGTTCACAGTTCTGACTCATAGTTCTTTCCTGGGGGGGGGGTGTTGTCTTTTTTTTTTTTTTTGTGGGACCGGGGTTCAAACTCACGACCTTGCACTTGCCCAGCAGGCACTTGTGCCTCGGAGCTATCTCCCCAGCTCCCTGGGGTTGTCTTTTTGAGATAGGGTCTCGTTCTGCAGTTCTGGCTGGCCTTAAGCTCACTTTGTAGCCCAGATTGGTCTCAAACTAGCAACAACTTTCCTACCTCAGCCTCTGAAGTGCTGGGATTACAGGTGTGCAGCACCACCCCTGGCACCCCATGTTCCTAATACACTTAAAAAGCAGAAAAGTTAATTTAAAAAGAAGCAGACATCTCTCTCCAGGCACCCATATCCTCTATGACCTGTGTGGAATTGTCTCCCATGCAGCAGCAGTCTAACCACCTCGTCCACACGTTTGCCCTTCCTACAGGCCAACACAGAAGTCATCACAACATCCAGGCACCGTGCACAACCTCGGCTGCAGCTGCGAGCACCAGCCCCACAGATCTGGCCCTGTTCCAGGTCTGACTACGCCAGAGCTGACCCAACCCACACTGCTGGGCCAGTGCAGGCGCTCTGCTGCACCAGGCCCACCGTCCTCTCGACTCACAGGCACACGACTCCCTCCCTGAGCATTACAGTCCACTCTCCACACTTCCCTGAGGACCTTTTTTAGAAGTCACAGCCTCAGGGCTTTGAACCAAGGACCAGAGCCAGGCATCTGGAGGTCAGGAGAGAGCATCAGCCAAGCTCTGAGCTGGCTGCAGGAAAGCCCAGGGTAGATCCCAACTCTCACCAAAAAAAGCTGTAGCTTTAGCTTTAAGAAGCAATTAGGGCGGGCCAAATAGCTCAGTAGATTAAAGTGCCTGCAAACAGCAAAGGGCCAGGGCTCAATCCCCAGGCTTGCTGTGCGCCCCCAGGGCACCCTGAGACTGGTGCAAGCCTATAATCCCAGCTCTTGGGAGACTGTAAACAAATACATCACTATGAACCCAATCTGGTAGTGAGACCCTGAACACCCTGTAGGCCCTTCCCTAAAATTAAAAAAAAAAAAAAAAAAAAAAGCAATCAACAAGGCATTAAGTTTCTCTTACAAACACCAACCTCCAAGGTCCCTGACCCAATGGGTTATGTCGTGTTAAGTCACTACAGTTCAAGTCATCAACCATCTGTTCTCACAAAGCTGTCAGCACTTGGGTGAAAAGCCACCAGCATGCTAGAAATGACACAAAGCTGAGGTACCAAGGGGCAGGAGCTGCTATCCAAATACAACATCCTTGTGTGGCAACCCTGGCCTCCCCTTGGAAGGGTCAGCCCTGAAAAGGACCAGGCACTCACAGGTACGCGGACTGGGACTTCAGTGAGATGAGACCTTCAGCCTCCTTGAGATGAGCCATGAGCTGGCATCTGTAGGCAGAGGCCTCTGGGAAGGCGTCCCTGCCCTAGGCAGCAGGGCTGCCCCAGGTCAGCCCTTCCAGGTAGCGAATGCATCGGAAGGCTACTCACCGTCGTGTCCTAAGGACATGGATCCAGACCGTCCCTGACAGGAAGAAAAAGGTGGCCATGGAGATGTAGAGCTTGGGGAGTGGGATCTCCCCGGCGGAAAGGAAACTGTCGGGGTTCTTCTCAGTAATCTCGATCTGAAAGCAACAGAGCGAGAGCTTTATGCTCCCAGCTGGAATCCCAGCAGCCTGATTCCAGCCCAGGGAGTGGGGCACCAGTGGGGAAAACCACAGCCTTCATGGATAGGCAGAAGGCAAGGGGCTCAGATGGCTCCAGATTCTCTTGCACATGGGGCCTCTACCCATGTGTCCCACCACTGGCGCAGTGGGTCCCCTGGCCCCATTTTTCTCTTCCCAAACCTGTTCCTGGTAGGTGGGAATGTAACTGAGCTCCTGCAGTGCTTGTCTAGGCCCACAGCCCTGGGTTCAATTCTGAGGTCCAGGAAGAAATGACTTTTTTTGTGTGTGTGTGTGGCAGTACTCAAGGGCCTTCACACTAAGCTACATCCCTGCCCTTTTTAATTGTAAGATAGGGTTCCACTAAATCTAACTTGCCTGGGCATGGCTTGAGTTTCAGATCTTCCTGTCTCACCATACAGGAGTATTAAGTGTGCACCCTCACATCCAGCTAAAACAACTGCCCTATTCGTTTTTCTTTTTTAGTTTTGGTACAGGGTCTCACTATGCACTTCAGACTCTTAGTGATCCTCCTTTTTTTCAGCCTCCCCAGGACCAAGATTACAAGCATGGGCCACCACACACTCAGAATGCCCGAGGGTGGGGCTGGTACAGCATGTGGTGCTGGGTTTCCCCTGTCACTGCATAGGCACTTAAGTCTATTAGGCTATCTTGCCCTCTCCTCTTTTTTTTTTTTTTCCTTTCAGTGGGACTGGGGTTCAAACTCATGACCTTGTACTTACCAGGCAGGCACTTATGTCAGGGAGCTATCTCTCTAGCCCCTCATTTTTTTAAATATGAAAATTTATTGGTGAAAAGTAACAGAAAATAGGAACAGAGGTAGGAATAGCTCTTGAGAAGGGTCCCAAGTTTGTTGCCCACAATTATTCTTACAGAAGAGCAGGTGCTCTGAATCTTAAGCTGGCAAAATTCCTCCATTACTGGCCCCAAGAGCTACTTACTTCAAGGCTGAATGAAAACTTGTCACTCGACTGCCACCCACTGCCCGGGCACTTATGGAAATAAAGACTGTAAAGTCCCTCTTGATCATCAGTACTGATGTTAAAGGAAAACTGAAAGTGAAGAAAACAATTTAAGTTATTTAAAGCCTCTGTGGTTTTTTTTTGTTGTTTTTGGGGTTTTTTTTTGCAGTATCCAGGATTGAACTCAGGACCCTGCACTTGCCAGGCAAGTGCTCATTCCACTGAGCTATCTCCCCGGCACAAATCTTCTGATTTCTTTCTTTTTTTAATTTTTTATTTATTTGGTACAGTGCAGTGATCCTCCTGTCTCAGCCTCCCCAAGGCTGGGATTACAGACATGCACCACCACACCTGGACTCAGTGGCTGGCTCAGTACACCTGGGGCAGGGCCCGAATGGTGGTACCAGGGATCGAACCTGGGTCCTTGTACTTATCAGGTAGGCACTTAGGCCACTAAGCTATCTCCCCAGCTTCTTCACCTTGGTTGGTCTTGAACTCCCTTTGTGGCCCAGTTTGGCCTCCAATTCCCTGCAATCTTCCTGCCTCAGCATCCTGAGTGCCAGCATTATAAACATGCACCACCATACCCAGTTCTACTCTGCTAGTTTTTAAAACTTACAAATGTTATATTAATGAATAGAAGAAAACAGACTAATCAAATTCTCCCACTGCAGGGTTTAAATGGCTATTCCTTTACTCTATGATCCCCTCCCAATATTTTATAACAATGTTCAAGTACCTAGGTGAGCCAACCAATGAAACTGCACAGGAAACACTCTCCCTCATACCTGGAGTCTACAGGCACCATCGTCCCACACTTGCTTTATCACAGCTGCACATGTCAGCAATGGCTTGCCGTGGAAGCCTGCCAAGTGATTTGAAATGCAGCTATCCAGTTTTCTAGCAAATATATTTTGCTCTTCAGATAAAAGATACTCTTTAAAAAGAAGGATGGGGACCACCCACTTGGGACCCCCCTCTTGTCCCTCTCACACAGGAGCTTTCTTTCCCTCAATAAATGTTCTGCTCATTTAAAAAAAAAAAAAAAAAAGGAAGAAAGAAGGAGCTGGGCACGGTGCAGCATGCCTCTAAGCCCAGCACTAGGTAGCCTGAGGCAGGAGGATCACTGAAGAGCCCCAGGCTGGCTACACAGAGTGCAAGGGCAGCCTGAACTGCATAGTGAGACCCCATCTCACCACCAACAAGAAAGGACATCTGGGCAGGGGAGACAGTGGGTGGTCTAAGTGGCTGCCTAGCAAGCCCAGGATCAGGTTCTACCCCAGTAGTGCACGACATCCTGACTCCGCTCTGGGCACACCGTGCCGGCCACAAGAGACTGGGCATGGGGGCACACACCCACAATCCCATGGACAGGGAGGCTGAAGCAGGAGGATTACTACAAGTCCAAGCTGTGTGGCTAGACCCTGCACCAAATATATAAATAAAAGATTTCAAAAATGGAAAAATAAAAAAGAGGTTCACCTTATTGCTGAAAAAGACCAACATTCTCCAACAAAATGTACACCTATGACATTAGATAATAGTAACAAAAGTTACGAGTCTTACATTTTCTTCTGTGTTTCATACATTACATTGGTTCAAATGAAGTTTAATGTAAACTAAAACAATACACATACCTGATCACAGAATACAACTCCTTGGTCAATCTAAGAACATTTTACTACCAGCAAAAATTCTAGCAATAAAAAGAAATCTGTCTTACACTGTTAGCATTAATCCGTTAAGCTATGTCCCAAACTCCTGCTTGTACATGTGACAAGCTAAAAAACTTTTATAAGCATTAACTTTTATTCTAAAAGCCAGACCCAGGGGACATCCACAGTGACACAAAGGCCTAAGATGCTTCAGCAAAGAGTGAGCCAGATTCTGAGTAGTAGGTCAGAGGGCACAGCCAGCTGGCAAGAGCGCAGGATGGTGGCCAGGTGCACAGCCAAGGCACGGCACGAAGGGCTCAGTGTGGCAGAAGCACAGCAGGCGGGGAAAGGACAGGTGCTGGGGTCAGGGAGACAGTAGGGGCCAGGCTCCATGGGTGCTAGGTGGGTGATGGGGGGGTGCTGTGGGGACTCTGAGGCCCAAGTACTGTTGGGTGCTCTCCCCAATGGTGACAGTGACAGAAATGGTGGCCACAGAAGTTAACTGACATAAACTGTGTTAAGCGAGCAAACTAATCTACGCTGAAACAACAGGGCTGGCGCAATCGGGGCTTTCTAAGAGAAACACGGTGTCCTTGCAGGGCCACCTCAGGACCTCACAGGAAGAGCCTGTCACTGTCCCATGTTAAGGACAGTAATGAGGCCAGGCCTCCACATACAGCTCTAAGTGACAGCCCCACTGCTCCTGACTGTGAGGTGTGACACTGGGTGCCTGAGGGTCACCTGGGCAGGCGTGGATACCATCCCGCAGCCCAGTCCTGTGCCAGCCCTGCAGGGACAGGACAGTGACTGTGCCACCTCAGGGGCTCTGCAAACTCTTTACACTACAGTGTCCCATCAGCCTGAAGTCCTTTTGAGGGAGCAACTGTGTGCGTCACCCAGGGCAGAGAGCTGTGCATGCCCACCAGAGCTGGCCCAAAACCTGGACACTGGAAAAGGCGCTGAGGACGAGCAGGGCAGGACCACAGAAGCCTACCCTGCTGTTAGCCATCCCCTGGGATGGGTGCAGAGGGAGCTGCCCCCGTTCAGAAACTCGGGAATGTATTCAACTTGCCTCCAGGAAACACATACCTGAAACGACACTGTCCCAGCATTGTTATGAATAGAGAAGGATTTCTCTCCCAGTGCCTAAAAAATAACAATCTGCTTTAAGGTGGTTCTGGAGAACAGAAAAATTACGCTCATTACAATTAAGCCATTTTTCTTGGGGGGGGGTCAGGAATTGAACTCAGGACCTTGAGCCTGCCAAGCAGACACTGCCTCTGAGCTATATCCCTGACCTCTAGAAAGCCACAATCTTTTTTTTGTGTATGTGAGACAAGGTCTCGCTATACAGGCTGGCCTTCAACTCACTCATGTAGCCCAGCCTGGACTGGAACTCAAGAGATCTTCATGCCTTGGCCTCTCGAGTGCTGGGATTACAGGTATGCACCATCACACCCACCTAAGCCACATTCATCCAAAATCCTGTGATTGCTCTGAAAAGCAAGCGCCTGTGCTTCCGAGCTATGCCTGAAGTCCCTCTCCCCAGCTCTTCCTCCGTGGCTCCCGGCCAGCCCAGCGTTCTGCCAGCAACAGGACCAGGGATGCCACCATGTGGCCACTCATGCAGACAACATAGATGCAGGTCCAACCATGGAAAGACACAGACACACTCCAGGAGACCCTGCTGACTGGACAAAAGAGCCCTGGGTGCGCAGTGCAAGTGCACCATGGCCACTGGTGGCTGTCAGGGCATGGCCACCACAGTAACTGCAACAGCAAACCTGTGCAGTGCAGTGAGTCAGCACTACCAGAGCAGAGAAAGAAAGAAAAAAAAAAAACCCAGCCAAACGGAGCCTTGTTACTTCAATGTCTCCTCTGGGCAGAAAGCAGGCCACTGCCAAGCAGAGTTCTGCTTTTCCACCCTCACTATTTCCTCACTTGCCTCCTTGCCAAGCTATGAGCAACCTGTGTGCTCCCTGCCCTCTCCCTCCAACGCTGGGCCCTGCACAAATCCTCAAGCCGACACCAGGCCTCAAGCTGTACCAGCCACCAGCCAGGATCTCTCTTAGACCTGGTCCCCACGTGGTGCCTTCCAGTCCCCTCCAGAGTGCCTGCACAGGTACACAAGCTGTGGTCCTCCAGACTGGGAGGCATCACGGTTCCTAATCAAAATCTTACAACAAAGGCCAGCCAGACAGCTCAGCAGGCTGAAACGCCTGCTTAAGTAAGGCAGGCGCAGGGACTGGGGTTTGATCTCCGGGCTAATGTGCCTTCCCCACCCCGAGGCACGCTGAGATGTGAATGAGACTGAGTGTGGTGGTGCCCACCTGCAACCCCAGCACTTGGAAACTGAAAACAGGAGGATCACTACAAATGTTTCTGTGCAGTGAGATCCTATAGACCCTGTACTAAAAAAACACT
>PVJA010021828.1:19471-35138 GCA_004027025.1 Myocastor coypus
AAAAAAAAAAAAAAAATCTCAGGTGCTGGGGAGATAGCTCCATGGTATAAGTGCCTGCCTGGCAAGTATAAGGTTATAAGTTTGAACCCCAGTTCCCCTATGCCCCCCCCCCAAAAAAAATCTCAACACCCTGCTGGTGTCTGTGTGTTCAAGCCCAGGCCAGTGTCTGTGATCACATTCTTCTTTTTTTTGCAGGACTGGGGTTCGAACTCATGACCTTGCACTTGCCAGGCAGGCACTTGTGCCATGGAGCCATCTCCCCAGCCCCTGTGATTGCCTTCTGCTGCCAGCAAGGTGCCTTTGACCTCAGACCTGAGCTGAGTGAACTCAGTGCCTGCCTGGGGCGCTCTCAGCCACCCCACACTCTGCTGAGTCCCAGCACAAAAGCGTAGCCAGCCAAGCAACAGGTCTGACAGCAGCGCGGTTGCTTCTTTCAAAAAGAAGCCAGCTCCCTGTAGGTCAGGTGTAAATGCAACGTACATGTGAATGCCTCTAGACACACCCAGCACACGTGCATACCCAGGGCAGCCAGGCAGAGGTAGCCACTGGTCCTTACCTGTGGGTCTGCTGCACTTCTCTTAGGCTTCCCGCCACCTGCAAGAGCCAACAGTAAAAAGCTATTACTGCATGGCTTGGCTGACAAGGCTCCCTCCGGCTTGGCTACTGTGAAGTCTGCCATGGATCACAAGTGATAAACACACGACTCTAGCCTCAGGCACTTGAAGCACAAGGTCCACGTGTGACTGCCCCAGGCTGCCTGAGGGAACTATCCTGCCTGTACCACCAGTGGCTCAGTCCTCTGGCAGTTTGGTTCCCGCTGAGAATGTTCAAATAAATAAGCAAGCAAACAAACTGCACAGCTGTCAGCTCCTCGGGGTACCAACAATTCCTGAGCTATAAAAGCAGCCAATGTAAGTGTTCTGACATCATCAAATCGATCACAATCTTGAGAATCATCAACAGGAAACTGCTTTTCCAAAGGTCCAGAGCATGTTCCAGACAAGAATGCACAGGAAATCTTTACCTTCTATGGGACCAGGGTTGCAAAAACAATAAACGTCTAAAGAACAGGTAACACATGAGCTTTACTTACACTTGTGGAAAAGTATGACATCGATATTAGCATGTGTGTGGCTGTGTGGTGCCAGGTTTGGTGCATGTTGGGCAAACACCCCCCACCCCACAAGCCCTTCCTTCTCATAGCAGTGTGCCAGGCGGGTTTAGGGACAGCCCAGGCCTGGGTCTCCTTCCATGCAGGAAACTGCTGGTGAGGAAGAGGAGGGACAACCTCACTGTTAGCCCCAGAACCTAGCAGGGCCCCACTTTCCTGACAAGCTCTCTGTAGGAAGGGGAAAGGGTCTGGAGCACTCTCTTGACCAGGGAAGGAACATTCATATGGACAACGAGGAGCCAACAGAAGGGACGGTCTGCAGACCTGACTACAACACCAAATGGATTCCTTTTTTAAAATTTTATTATTTTTATTCTTGTTTCAGAACCTTTGTTTGTTTATTCACTCATTTTTATGGCTGGCTCAGCCCGCCCCGAGGGCAGGGCTGGCACAGCATGTGGTGCCGGGGATCGAAACCCGGTCCCTGAAGCTGCCCAAGCTTCCCCAAGCAGGCGCTTCAGACCACCGAGCCATCCCGCTGGGCCCCCAAATGGATTCCTTTGCACGGTTTTATTTTGTATCTTTTTGAGCCACTGTCTCACTAGGCAGTGCAAGCTGGCCTTGAGCTCACTTTGTAGCCCAGGCTAGTCTCAGATCAGCAGAGTGAGCCTCCTGCCTCAGCCTTTTCAGTGCTGGGATTATGGGCGTGCACCACCATGCCCAGCTCTTCATGATTTTAATTTGGATTAAGTTTCTACAAATGGAGGAGGAAATATCTAAACACTGCAGTAACTAGTAAATTAGCTTCAAAGAACTTGAATAAATCCTCAGAGGGACCTGATAGTTAATGAAAGAGGTGAATAACAGAAGTCACTGGACAGCATATGAGCAGCTGGGTGTAGCTCAGAAGGAAACCCTTGTGTTTGATCCACAGAGCCACAAACAAAAAAGAGAGAAGACCCCCAGTAATAAAAGTCAATACAAACACAAGAATACCTTTTACATCTTTCACTTAAATGGTTTTTTAAGCAAGTTTAATTAAATAATGCAAAGATACATTTAATTAAACATTTTGTAAAAACTCAAGCAAAATTTAAAATGTAGCCTATTTCAACTTTTCCACAATCCTATCCCCTGGTCTGGAACTCAAAAGAAACCTCCTGCCTCAGCCTCCAGAATGCTGGGATTATAGGCATACCACCATGCCCGGCTCTTTTCTACAAATTTAGCACTATTTTGGTCAAATCCACTTTTAACTGATTTAATGAAAGCAAGTACAAAGGACTCTAGCATTCTCACCACGATGGAGAGTTTTCTCACTTTCCACACTGCATAGCCACTACACCACCGGTTTTCAACCTGTGGGTCGCAACCCCAGCAGGGGTCCAACAACCAAAGCACAGGGGTTGCCTTAAGCCAACCGAAAATACATATTTCCGATGGCTTTATTTTTTTTTTTTAATTTATTTATTTATTATTATTTTTTTCTTGTTTCAGAACCTTTATTTGTTTATTCACTCATTTTTATGGCCGGCTCAGCCCTCCCCGAGGGCAGGGCTGGCGCAGCGTGTGGTGCCAGGGATCGAACCGGGGTCCCTGAAGCCGCCCAAGCTTTCCCAAGCAGGCGCTTTAGACCACTGAGCCATCCCGCCAGGCCCCTTTCCGATGGCTTTAGCCGCTGAGAAGTCGCGCTACCATCTGCAGCAGTGCTATTCAGCTCGAACGCCCGCCATTACGGATGCACGTTCCAAACGGATTGCCTGCGTGCATGCGCAGACACGATTGCGCATCACGTGATTGCGTTTGGGGTCACCGCAACAGAGGAACTGTATTGCGGGGTCACACGGCATTACGGCATTAGAAAGGTTGAGAACCACTGCACTACACAGAAACTTCCAGAATGATGAGCAATTCAGTCCTGCTCTATACTTTTGTCTTTTTTGCAGTACCGGTGATTGAACTCAGGACCCTGCGCTTGCCAGGCAGGTGCTTATTCTACTGAGCTATCTCCCTGGCCCTCTATACTTTTCCATGAAAAGTGCTGTATCACCTTGTTTTATTTGTGACACAGTACGAACACAAGTGTGTAATAACAAGAATCCAACAGGGGCTCATACACAGGTCAGCTATGTGTATGTTTTCGTTATTTAGCCCCCCCATTCAGCTTACTTTTTCACTAATGGTACTGATAAGTCAGTTTAGGGAAGCAAAGTCCAACACAGATACATATAACCCAGTCCAGTGACATGGACATAAAGAATTCAGACTTGTTGCCTCTCTTACAAAAAGATCAAATACCGATGGCAGACACAACTGCGCAAAATTGATTAGTGTATGAATGGTTAGTAGAGAAATTAACAGGCCTACATTAAAAAGCGCTGGATGGTCTCTACGATACGGTCCCGCCACATCTCTTTTCTTTCTGCAAAGGGGCCTCCTTGTGCTGCCCAGCCTGCGTTCAAGTAGCCCTCCTGCCTTGGCCTGCCGAGCAGTGGGCAGGAGCACTTACGGCTTAGGCGACAGCGATGTGTGCTCTCTGCGCATGGATTTCTGACAGAGGTACACGCTCACCAAAGTCATTTGTAAAGGAATTCTGAAAATTTCTGTAACATCCTCAAAAACATTCATAGGCTTTGAATCAGAAATTCCGGTTCAAATAACTATTCCTAAGAAAAGTCGCACACATGTAAAAATTTCGGTGTCTAAAACAGTCTAAGCCAGATGTGGCAGCACATGCCTGGTCATCCCAGCACCTGCGGAAGTGGAGGCAGGAGGACTGCAGGCTCAAGCCCAATCTGGACACTTAGGGATTTCAGTATCACATCAAAAAATAACAAAAGGGCTGTGGATACAGCTTAACCTGTAGGCTCTAAGCACAACTCTCAGCAAAAGTCAGAAGAGAAAGGAGGGAGGAAAAGAAAAGCCACAGTGCAGCAGTGCTGCGCACACGCTGCGGAGGGAAACGCGCCCCCCCAGGACAAAGCAGGAGCGAATGGCTGGAGCTGCTCCTGCCGGCTGGAGCCATGGGTGCTATCAGGCGGCATGGGGCGGTGCCATTGGGCAGTACAGGCCCCACTGGACAGCCACACACGTGCCACTGGTCATCACGGCTGCGACAGGAATCATGGCCCATCATGCCACGTTGATAGGATATTTAATATATATGAAGCATGTTACAATGACAAGAACACACACAGAAAAACCGTAAACATGACTATGGGTCTTAAAAAGTAAATCTCCAGATACAGGGCACAAGCTGAAAAGGAATCACTAAAATGGCACTGGGAATTAGAGACGCCCGCACTCCGTATTTGCCACACCCTTCACAAGAACCATGCATTTTTGTGTAACCTCCAAAACACCACAGATCCTCTTCTCTGTGACTCAGAAAGCAGGGGGGAGTGGCGGCCACATCTGCACTCACCTGGCGCTTCCAGCGTCTGGTTGCTGCTGGGCTCAGACACGGATGTGGGTGCAGGGCTCACGGGAGGCCCATGGCCCTGCCCTAGGACATTCTCCCCCTTGTCTAAGATGATCTTGGGCAGCTGAGTACCAGCTTCTGGTGGGGACTTGATCTTCACTCTGCGGTCAAGTGAGAGGAGGGCAAGAAAGCTCAGAGCAGTGCTGCGGGGAGGGCGGGCAGCAGCCTCAGAACCCAAGTCCTAGCACCGTGGACCAGCCCACTCTCTCCTCTACAGATGCTAACACCCAGCGGAGGGCTGGAGCTCACTGTGGGCAGGGCCACCGCCTGGCTGCACGGCTAGGAAAGAGCTGGGTGGGCATCCCGGAATCTCCTCCACAGCCAGGGCTCTTTGCCAGCACACAACTGCTGGCCCACTTCACCCAAACACCCTAACCTGCTTGGCAAACTGCACAAGGAAACAGAGAAAGGCACCACCATGCCCTTGGGGAGCCAAGAGCCATTTTTCCCTTCCCTCAGCACAAGCCACTGCTACTTCAGCCCACTGGGCTGCAGCAGAGCAGTGACAGCCCCCATGCTGAAGTAGCACCAGCACTGTCAGGCTGGACTCCTCCTCCAGAAGGCACAGGTTCTGTCACTCTGCAGGCTGAATGGCTGCACAGAACAGGGAAGCAGGGCCACCAGCCCCTGCCTGGGCACACCTGCCTGAGGATGGTGGCAGCGCAGAGCAGGAGGGCAGAGTATTAGGAAAAGTCCTGCTCTCTGCAGCTGCCCATCCATCCGCCTATATCCAGACTCTCACACTGCCTGATGATAGCCCCTACGCAGCGCAAGACGCCACACTCAACTTTCTTAGGTGGAAACAGAGGCACCCACAAGGAGGCAAGCAGCTCCCTGGGCCCCTCCAAAGGCGCTTGCAGCTGTGCACAGCCTAAGGGTGGAGGCATGCTAGGCTGCAAACCAAGCCCCACTCGCCAGTCAGACTGCTTAAAGGCCACACCACAGGGTCCTCAGCAAGGACCCTTTTCTCCCCTCTTCTGCAGAGCTCACATGGAACCTGGGCCTCCTTTTGATGGCTGGGTCCCACATGGGGCTCCCACGGCCCTAAGGCAGAGAGGATGGGCCTGCTGACGCCTACCATGCTGCCTCTGAGTACAAGCCCAGCTGGTGTCACCACACTCCCTTCCCAGGATGGGGCCTCCTCTCACAGGTGCATACCCCACCCTGCCCAGCCCTGTTAGTGTGTCCTGTTTGTGCACAGGCTTCTGGGGCACAGCCCCCTGGCTTCGGTCTGGCGTCCCATCACCAGCACGTACCTGGCCCTCACAGGCACCCAGGGGCAGCCACACACCATGCCATACCCCAACTATGCTCAGAACTGGCACAAAGGGATGTGGGAATTACTTACTCACTTCTGGAGATGTCTAGGATTAGGACAGTGACAGAGGCAGACTGTTTCCTTAAAATGCAGTAGTTCAAGTCTTCCCCCTAAGAGGAGAGAACAGGTCATTGGTCCCCTCGATGTTGGCATGAGGCCAAGGCCTGGACTTCACCTCCTCAAGGGAGGTGCCCACCCGATGTCCAGGGCTCCAACGCTTACCAGGTAAGAGGAAAAGCCATCATTCTTGGTGCGGTCCAGGCTGAACCCGACCTGGTGGTGGGTGAGAAGGGGAGAGGTAAACACCTGTGCAGCCACCCCACTGCTCTTGTCAGTGAGCAGAGCGGGGCTGCTCCAGACTGGCTTCCTCCCCGCGTTCTGAGCATTCATCTTGTAGCACAACAACAGCAGCTCCAGAAAAATCACTAATTACTAGATTTATTCAAGTTACAACTGGAGTTAAAACTAATTTTTAAAAAAGTCAGGTGTGGCCGGGCGTGGTGGCGCACGCCTGTAATCCTAGCACTCGGGAGGCTGAGGCAGGAGGATTGGTGCGAGTTCGAGACCAGCCTGGGCTACAAAAGTGAGCTCAGGACCAGCCTCAACTGCATAGCGAGACCCTGTCTCAAAAAAAAAAAAAAAAAAAAAAAGTCAGGTGTGGCGGCACACTCAACACTCAGGAGGCTGTGGCTGGAGGACTGCTGTGAGTTCCAGGCCAGTCTGGGCTGCATGGACTACTCAAGTCAAGCCTGCACTATGGAGAAAGAGCCTGTCTTAGAAAACCAAAGGGGGAAAAAAAGGGGGCGGGGTGGATAGCAGCTGATGTCTACATATTCTGGTCCTCCCAAGTGCAGTTTTCTCTCTGTCTGGCGCTTTGAGTTGGGTGGGGGGCTTTCCTGAAGCTAAGGGAAGGGGCACCCACCAACTTAGAGACACTTACGGCAGCATCCTTGTCTGTGGCCCCCAAAGGATCATTCACAGAAAGGCTGCTGACCTTCACCTGCATGTAGCCGTCCTTGAAGAACCCAAAGGTGTTCAGATGAACCTTGTGCCTCACGTCATCCTAAAGAGACGGGGAGCGGCAGGTCAGAGATGCGGAGCCAGCTTCCTGCTACTTCACCCATTCATCTGCCAGGAAAGGCTCAGCATGCACGCTTCCGTGGGCCAGTGCTTCCATGGGACACAGCCAGCAGCCCATCTCCCCAAAAGCTGAAGGTGGCCAGCAACAGTCTGGGCAAGAACCCACGGTGGGGCTGCTCAACTTGGCAGCCACAGCCTCTGGGCAACCCCATGGCAAGTCAGTGGGACTCTGAGGCGCAGAAGCTGTACCTCCTGGAGCACCACGCCACATCTGCAGACATGCAGGGGAGGCCGGGAGCGCGCCTCAAGGCTGGGGAAGGCTGCGCCCACATAGAATTTAGCAACATATAATCTTTTAGGGAAGTTCATTGTACCTGAAGAAAATGGTACAGGATGAGTTTCCTGTACTCCTGACACAGAGGTGATCCCAGTGACTAGTGCAGTGGAGCCAGAAGCTGCCAACCTGGGTAAAGGCTAAGTTCTGGAGAAACTGAAGCACAGGGTGGAGCGCACCTGCCCAGGAACACCTGGCACTCTGGGCAATGCCAGAGAACTCTTCCTCTAAATTATACTGCCTTCAGTAAGTCCGCACCTTGCCTGAGTGAGTTGTCATTTGTTACATCTATGGATGTAACAATGGATGTGGAATCTTCTAGACGACAGAAGGGGACTAATGCAAACACCACAGCCAGTATGACAGCCTGAGAACTGGCGATGATGATGCCCACTTGTAATCCCAATATTCCGGAGGCTGAGGCAAGAAGATCAATCAAAGTGAGTTCCAGATCAGTCTGTACTCCACAGTGAGCCTACCTCAAAAAATATTTTAAAAATAAAGAATTGGGGGCTGGGGAGATAGCTCTGTGGCAAAAGTGCCTGCCTGGCAAGTGCAAGGTCGTGAATTTGAACCCTGTTCCTGAAAAAAAAAAAAATTTAAAAGCTCATAGATCAAGCTGGGCATAGTGGCACTTGCCTGTAATCCCAGCACTTGGGAGGCAGAGGCAGGAGAATCAGTGAGAGTTCGAGACCAGCCTGGGCTACAAAAGTGAGCTCAAGGCCAGCCTAAGCTGGATAGCGAGACCCTTTCTCAAGAAAAGACAAGAAAAAACCAAGCTCACTGCACCCTGCCCACACTTCCCAGAGAGCTACTGCACGCTTCCCTGCCGTGCACCTCACGGTCCCACTTCCGCACAGGTGGAGGGATGGGAAGGCTGCAGATGGGGGGAAAGGACAGCTTCGGGCAGCTTTTCCCCACCTGCCCTGGGCACCTGTTAAAAATCCACCTCCTGGATCCAAGTTTCCGAGATGCCTCTGGGTAGCCCTGGCTTTACCCCTGCTTAACTTGCTCGTTTCAACTCTTATCTTTCTTCTCCCCGACCCTTGAGAACTCCCCTTATTTACTTGGGCATTGGAGCTGTGCATTTAAAACCTACATGCTGCGCTCAACTTTGCAGCAGGGCACAGCGTGGAGCAAAGCGCTGCTCCCACGGCGAGCAGGAAGCACACCCTGCCAGGATGCGGGAGGCCACAGGAGCCACTCCATGGAAAAAATCCAGCACTGAGGCTCAGCCCTTCCTGCCTGGCCAGGACTGGAGAAGTTGAAGAACCATTGGAGAAAATGATGCGGCAACACCTTTTCTCCCAGGGGCAGCACCTGGCCACACCCTTGGCAGAGGCCAGAGAGCTGCCCCTTCCAAGGAGGGCCACGGAGGAGGCAGAAAGAGCACGCAGCTATAGACAGCACACACACAGCTAGCAAGGCGCACAGCCCAACTGGCTCCAAAGGCAAGCAGCAGGGCTCAGGCCCTATCCTCCGGGCAGGGAGCTGCAGGACCTCAGTGTGCCTGCCTGGGCACAGGGAGACCCTGGTTCTTATGCTGCTTCTAGCTCATCCAGCGGGTAGCTGGCCTGCCCCAGAACCAAGCCCCTGGGTACATCTCAAGCCCACTGAGTTCCCCACAATGTAGGCTTTCTAGTTGTTTAGGAGAAAATATTTCTATTGTCACCTTCCAGGTTTTTATCCACACTCACAGTCCATTTCCCAGCCACACGTTCTTAACCAGCACTCCTTTGATGATACTAAGCCATCCCATTAAGAACAGGTTTTTGATGAATGTTTGAAATAATCACAGCCGGATATGGTGGCGCACTCCTGTAATTCTAGCACTCACAAGATGGGGGCAAGAGGATTGCTACAAATTAAGAGACCAGCCTAAGCTATAAAGTGAATTCAAGACCAACCTCAACATCACAGTGAAACCCTGTCTCAAAAAGATGCACACACACACAAAGAAAAACAAAACAATCACCACGACATCACAACTCCTGCTGTTTGCCCCTTCTAAGACCTGGGTCAGAGCCCGGGGCTTTGTGGGATGGCTGGGGGTGCAGTGGGCCGGGGCTGGCATTCCGTGCACTTCTGATCTGCTGGCTACTTCCATGCTGAGGCCTCCTATCGCAGGAAGGCAGCATGGTACAAGGAGCTGAGCCCACACTGAGCCTCAAGAGATCTGAGTTCATTAAAAAGGCAAAAAATTGAAGGCCTCTGCACTTGATTAATTATAAAAGACTGAATTCACTAAATTCAAGTGAGTAGTAATTTTTCTTTATACCTTGTTGTAGTATTTTCTAAATTTCTAATATTGTTAACGTACCAACTTATAAGTAGAAAAAAAAATCAAACATTATTTTTATAGAAAGTATTGACATTTAAGCTGAGTGTGGCACATTCTTGTAATCTCACAACCAAAAGAACAAACAAAAAAGTAGAAATATTTGATCCCACAAGGGCCCTACAGATACTGGTGGCAAGTGCAATGCTTTTCTCTCTTTTTTGAGACAGGGTCTCATTGTATGGCCCAAACTGGCCTTAAACTCTCAGCGAGCCCCTTGCCTCAGCCTCCTGAATGTTGGGATTCACAGAGTGTGCCCCACCACACCTAGCCCAAACAGCCCACGGTATCAACATACCACATGCAGGGGGCTAGCAATATATATAGTTCAGCAGCTTAAGTGCCTGCCTGACAAGCACAAGGACCCGGGTTCAATCCCCAACATGGCCGAAAAAAACCCATACCACATGCATGTAGAGACTGCAAACTGCATCTGTAACACAGACCACAGAGGCACACACATCTGCGAGCTAGCAGGACAGGAAGCACACGCCCTCCAGTCACTTGTTTTGCCTGAAGGAGCTCAGCATGGGATGAGGCCCTGCATCCCCAAATCCCTCATCCAACTTTATTGACCAAATGTAAATAAACACTTATAAAACCTGAGGTCCAAGAAGTGCAAAGTCCTCTTCTGTCACTGTGACAGCCAATCACCACCAGACAGAGCCAAGGAAACACAGCCATCTTATCCAAGCAGAAGTCAAGCTGCAAGCACCAAGACCCCACAGCAAGGCCGGAAGTGGGGAGACAGAGCCCGGCGTTCCGTCTCCTGCTGAACGCTCCCCTCCGTAGGCTGCAGCATCAGGCCTTGGTCAGATACTACAGTGGAGAACCGGTTCCTTGTCCACTGTCCCTTTAGTGAGGGCCACATTTCTTCCTTTTTTGAAGGTCCAGGATTGAACTCAGGACCCTGTGCTTGCCAGGCAAGAGCTTATTCTGAGCTATCTCCCCGACCCAGGGCTACATTTCTTAGTTGAGGTTTACTTTCTGTTTTTGGTGCTGAAGACTGAACCCAGGCTTCCAGCTTGCTAGGCAAGCACTCTACCACTGAGCTAACTCCCTAGCCCTAAGGACTATGTTTCTACAAGGGGCAACACTGGAGGTCAGCAGTGCTTTGTAGGGCACCATGTGTCCTAAGGACTTCAGCTCTTGGGACAGGTCAAAGTGGCCTTAGACTGGGAAATTCTGATCATAGTCCTAAGACTGTGGGCAATGGGCAGAACCAGCAATGTGACTCTGGGTGGCTTCAATTTCAAACCTGGACTTTCACCACCTCAGACTGTGTGTGTGTGTGTGTGTGTGTGACCAAGGATTGAACTTAGAATCCTGAGCTTCCCAGGCAGACATTTATTCTACTGAGCTATCTCTCAGGCCCCACCTCAGACTTTTTGTTACAAGCAAACAAACAGTATATCATTATTTTGTTGCAATTTTTTTTTTTTTTTTTTTGACTGACTCTTGCTATGTAGCCTAGGCTGACTTCAAGTTGTTTAGGCTGGTCTTGAACTCAAGTCTCACACTCAAGGCAGTCCTCCTGCCTTGGCCTCCTGAATGCTACCAGCCTCAACTACATGGCAAGCTATCTCAAGAAAAGCAAGGCAAACAATATCCAAAACAAACCACACTTGTAGTTCACTTACACTGAAGTTTTAGGACTCTAAAAAACAAGGAGAAAGCTGGGTGTGGTGGCTCACGCCTGTAATCCCAGCACTAGGGAGGCTGAGGCAGGAGGATTGGTGCGAGCTGGAGACCAGCCTGGGCTACAAAAGTGAGCTCAAGGGCAGCCTGAACTGCATAGCGAGACCCTGCCTCAGAAAGGCCAAATAAATAAATAAATAAAACAAGGAGGAGCTACCTGTACTCGGTGGTACCTGTCACCCCAGCACTCCAGAGACTAATGAAGGATCACTGCAAGTTCAAAGCCATACTGAGCTACAAAGCAAATTCAAGGCCAGCATGAACCACATTGTGAGACTCCATTTCAAAAAAACTAAAAAAACAAAGAAAAAAAACCACACCAAACAAGCACACAAAAAACAAGGCTAAAAGTTGCACATCACACAGGGAAATACTGTTTTCGTCCTCCAAAAGCTTTATGAAAAGTCATTATAACTTGAATTGTTCTGTTTCTACTTTACTCATTGCTTTGTTTTCCATGAACTATGCCTCTGAAATAAGTCACATACATATGTGTGTACACCCGTTTACGTACTTGCAGTGCTGGGCATCGAATCCAGAGGCTTCCCACTAAATGAAATCCTCAGCCCTATTTTTAAAATTCTGAGACTGGATCTGAGCAAGTCACTGAGTTAGCCAGGCTGGGCTCAGGCTTGGGATCCTTCAGCTTCAGCCTCCCCAGACACCAGGGTGTGGGGCTGCTAGGCTGCCTGGTACGTGCACACATACGTACTGCATGCATGAAAATGTCTAGGGTACATGTATCTAGATGTGAAAAGCCTGAGTCACATAGCATCAAATTTCAATTTTACTTGAAATGGCCAAATTGGGACAGTATGCTGGTGCACACCTACAATCTCAGCATACACAGAAGCTGAGGAAGGAAGACTGCAATTCTGAACCTAGCCCGGGTAACTTAGTGAGACCTTGTCAGCAATTTAAAA
Organism: Myocastor coypus; assembly: GCA_004027025.1. Classification (NCBI taxonomy): domain Eukaryota; kingdom Metazoa; phylum Chordata; class Mammalia; order Rodentia; family Myocastoridae; genus Myocastor; species Myocastor coypus. Next base: position 31,755 of record PVJA010021828.1, read on the forward strand.
AGTTAAAAAAAAAAAAGAGCTCAGGAGGGATGACAAGACAGCTCAGCAGACTAAGTTTCTGCTTAGGCAAGCACAGGGAACAGGGTTTGATCTCCAACACCACATGCCACACTGCTCATGCCCCTGGGAACCATGAGCCAGCCACCAAGACTGGGCATGGTGGTGCATGCCTGCATCCCAGCGCTGGGAAGGCTGAAAACAGGAGGATCGCTGTGAGTCCAAGCTGGGTAGTGAGACCCTGTACCAAATACGATAAACAAACAGCTCAGGATGTAGCTGAGTGTGAAGACCTAGGTTCAATCCCCAATACTGGGAGAAAAGCGAAGCATGGAAGTTGTCAAGCCAGTCTCCAAGGCACCTGCAGGCTCCTGCCTCAGGTGCTGGCATGCAGCCTTGATGCTGTCAGGCTTCCTGGCCCAAGCGTATCTCCAGAGATGAGTGACAATCCTGAAGCAGTCTAAGTGTCCACCTATCAGCCAGCTGTTTCTTCTTAGTAACTTTTGAACATCTGTGCTCATTTTCCTATTGCAATTTGGGGAGGGGGTAATGTGATTGAATCCAGGGCCTCTGGATCCCCAACTCTTTTGTTATTTTGAAGCAGGGTCTTGCAAAGTAATTGAACTGCCTAGGCTAGACTGAAATTTTGGATCCTCCTGCCTCAGCCTTCCAGAGTGCTGGATTACAGGTGTGCACCATCACACTCAACTCCTGCTGGAGTGTTTTTCAAAGTTCTTTATGTATTTTGCTAACTACTCTTTGATTGGTACGCTCTCTCTTTTCTAACCCACGTGGTGCTTTCTTGGAAATAGGGTCTTTTTTTTTTTTTTTTTTTTTTGGTGGGACCGAGGTTTGAACTCATGACCTTGCGCTTGCCAGGCAGGCACTTGTGCCATGAAGCTGTCTCCCCAGGCCCTACATGGTGCTTTCTGTCATGTTGAAGAGAGTCCAGCAATTGAGCCACTATGCAGCTGGGGTCTCACTATGGAGCCAGGCGGACCTCAAACCTTGGTGCCTGCTAACGAAGCCTCTGAAAGGCCTGTCAGTTTCTAATCCAGATTCTATTCTATTAAAGGTCTTTTAAAAATAGGCTAGATCCCAAGATTATAAAATCTTAGGTATTTGATTCAGAAAGCCCTGGAGTTCCATTTTTCACACACAAGTGGGAATTAATCCTGTGGATGGATGGCGTGAGCCTGCCCCTTCCCCCGCTCCACGTCTGCTCCACAGGGAGAGGCGGTCACCTGGGCTGCATGCTGTCACCTCCCTTGCATATTAAGTCCTCTGCTTCCTGTTCCATCCCATTAGCGCTTGTGGGCTCTGTGTCATGGGGTCATGTAATAGGATACTCTCCCTCCCTCCCTCCCTCCCTCCGTCCCGCTCTTCCTCCTTCTTGGCATCTCTGTTGGCTGCATCAGGACCTCTGGCTGTGGAGGAGAAGCAAGCCCAGGGCCATCTCTGAGGGGCTTGTGTGCGCTCTGTAGGGGAAAACAACCAACCCAGCCTCAGCCAGGTCACACTGTACACTGAGAAACCAAAGGAAGAGGGCAAGGTGGAGGTGAGGCACTGGCTCACACAGCGTGGCCAGAGACCTCTCATCCCTCTGAAGGGGACAGGGACTGCAGAGACATGGACAGGGTAGTGATGTCATGTCTCTGGCTTTCAGGGTCACTCCAGCTCCCAGACAACCTGGAATAATGCTGGAATACTAGTAGTAAGGGCTGACAGAAGCCAGGGCAAAGGCTGAAAATTTAAAAATGTATTACAGCAAAAGACATCGTTATTCATCCCCTTACTTCCTCTTCTCACTCCTAGCGTCAGGTGGACGGAGGGACCAGTGACACTCCAACACCGAGGCTGTGGGGAAGATGGGATTTTATCTTTTTTTTTGGTCGTCTTTTTTTTGAGACAGTGTCTCGTTATGCAGTTGAGGCTGGCCTTGAGCTCACCTTTGTAGCCCAGGCTGGTCTCAAACTCAAACCGATCCTCCTGCCTCAGCCTCCCGAGTGCTGGGATTACAGGAGTGCACCACCACCCCCGGCTCGAAGATGGGATTTTAATTTTAATTATCCACATACAGTAGGCTAACCTCAGAGAGAGAACAGCAGCTACTTGTAGGAGAAACTGAGACCACAGAGGACTTCTGCACTGGGGCTGGAATCTTAGTCTTGAAAAAATCTGGACAGAACGTCTAAAGTCAAAACTCACAGATGATCAGCCCAGGTATCAAGATAGGCAGAGGCTGTGTCCGGTCCTGCATGTCTTTACTGCTCTTCTTGTCTGCCGAGGGCTGCCTGAGCTTGTCACAGCAGCAAGCTCTCTCTCAGGCCCCCTCAGGCCAGTCTTGCCCCGCTGCATCCCATGGCAGCTCCACTGAGCTCTTTCCCGAGGGTCTAGCACAGTCCTGGCTGCCTCCATGTCCTGAATGATGCGAAGCATTCACTTTTCACGGTCTGGTAAAGATACAGCTGTACAGCCGCAGATCTGGTAACGGGGCGGGTAGGGCCCATGCAAGCCTGCCTTTCTGCTGGACAGCGCTCCGCAGTGGTCAGGCCTGTTCTGATTAACCTCCTAAAGACTCTCAGGAAAGAGCACTCCAGAGTTGCTGCAGGCAGGAGCAGCGAAGAGAACCATGGGCTGTGTGCGCACGCAGCCAGAGCAGAGCTCTGCAGGGATCCAGGGCAGTGTGATGAGCTTAGCAACTTCATGCTTCACTCACACTTGGGAAGGGAGGCTTGGAGCAACAGCGACCCTGGGGAACAGTACAAACCGGAGGCCTGCAGAGCTCTCAGAGGGAGCTGTGAGGCTCACAGGCTCACTGCAGTCACAGGTGTGCAGCATGAGAAGGTGAGTGGATGGTAACCCCACCCTCAGCAATCAGACTGGGGGCGGGGGCGGGGGCGGGGGCTGCCCGCCCGAGAGGAGGATCTAGGAGACAGCTAAATGGCTAAATGGGACGGAGATTCGACTATCTGGAGACACACAGTGGCCAGGAACAGAGAAGCAAAGCCTCAAGATGAAAATGAAAAAAAAAAAAAAAAAGATGAAAATGCAGGAGAACATGTTCCCAGAGCTCACCATTTAACACCAGAGAGTGTTTTTAGCTCTTTTTTTTCATTTTAAAAACAGTTGTAGAGGGGCCTGGCGGGATGGCTCAGTGGTCTAAAGCGCCTGCTTGGGAAAGCTTGGGTGGCTTCAGGGACCGCAGTTCGATCCCCGGCACCACGTTGTGCCAGCCCTGCCCTCGGGGCGGGCTGAGCCAGCCATAAAAAATAAGTGAATAAACAAACAAAGGTTCTGAAACAAGAAAAATAAAATTACAAATTCTAAAAAAAAAAAAAAGCAGTTGTAGGAAGCCGGGTGTGGTGGCACATGCCTGTAATCCCA
>PVJA010021829.1:0-34977 GCA_004027025.1 Myocastor coypus
TTGTTTAAATTTAACAATGGTTATATTACATATTTTCATCATCAGATCAGTTTAGATTAATACATATAGGTATATAAGATTGATCAAGCAATTAAACATTAACCTTTCTAAATCCACATTACTTTTTTTTTTTTTTTTCTTTTCTTTGAAAGTTGACATATTGCAGATTGTCCTCATAATCATTCTACAGAGTACAGTGTGTGGGCATGACCCACCTCCCTATTGATGTTGCTTAGAAAAAAAAAAAAGGAAAAGAATATAGTTCTCTTTGGACTAAGAGGAAGCAGATACATACACAGTCAAAGGTTTTGCAATTGCAGTGTGCCACCAGTGAAGCTTGTGATGTTGGAGGCTATTGAATCTAAGCCTCCTAAAGCTCATCTCACCAATCTAGCTCTGCGTTCCATGTATTGTAATTAAGGATTTTTTTTTTTCCCCCCTTGCTGGGTGGTCAAGGGCAAGTCGAAGCAAGACCTGTATAACTAAACATTTTTTTTTTTTTTTTTGTATCTTCCAGGGTCTAATCCCCTCAGGATTAAGTTTGAGACCATAGACAGTACTTTGTAGAACTGTTGTTAGTGGCAGCCTTCGGGACGAGTCAAGATTTGAAGAAGGAATACTATCAATTCCCTTGGCCCTTTATGTAAATTCATCATACTGGATTAATTTCTTTGGGAGAGAAATCTGTATACATCTTACAGGTGTTTAAATTATATGTGCTTTCACCATGCACTAAATTCAAAATTCATCAAAGATCTAAATATTAAGACAGAAACATTAAATTTACTGGAAGATAGAACAGGTAAAACTCTTGAAGATGATGGTATAGGCAAAGACTTTATGTATAAAAACCTGACTACACAAGAACTATCCCAAACTATCCCAAAGAATCAGTAACTGAGATCTAATCTTATTAAAAAGCTTTTGTACAGCAAGGGAAAAAAATCAACAGAGTTTAGAGACAACCCATAGCGTGGGAAATATTTGCCAGATGTTCCTAAGATAAAGTTTACTATTGAGAATATATAAAGAACTCAAAAAAGAATCAGACTCCCCCTTCCCATATTTAAAGACCCAATCCAAAATTGGGCATTGGAGATAAATACACACTTTTCAGATGAAGAAATACAAACAGCAAATAAATATATGAAATACAAAAAAGTTCAACATCTTTGGTTATTGGAAATATGCAAATTAAGGCAAGACAGAGATTCCATCTCACCCCAGGAAGAATAACTATTATCAAGAAATCAACAAATAACAAATACTGGAGGGACTGTGGGTGAGGGAAGTAGGAACTTTTCCCTGTTGGTGGAAGTGTAGACTAACGCAATCACTGTGGAAATTCCTCAAAAAACTAGGACAGCAGGCTCCATTTGCCCTAGCTATTCCGCTTCTGGGTATCTTCACAGCAAAATTAAAAACATACTACCACAGTGATATATGTGCACCCATGTTTACAGCAACACAATTTGTAATAGCTAGATCTTGGAAACAACCCAAATGCCCATCAACTGAGGAATGAGTAAAAAAAAATGTGGCCTTTTTATGTAACAGAGCATTACTGGCCCATAGAGGATAAGCAGGAGACTTTTGTAGGTAAATGAAAGAGCAATAAAACAGATGCAAATGTATAGACATCATATTGTCCCCCTAGTGCGAGGAGCTGAAAGATTAAACGTGATGCAAAATAGTGCTGAGGATAGCTCAGTAGCCTCAGTGCTTGCCTGGCAAGCTCAAGGACCTGGGTTCAATCCCTGGCTCTGCAAAAATGAATGAATGAATAAATAATGTGATAATATAATGTGATAAATAAATGTGATCCAAAATATAAAAGATACTGTAAAAAGGGAAGAAACTTCAAAAGGAGAGAAACGGGTTTAGGGATACATATACATCACATACACATACATACACACACACACACACACACACACACACACACACACACACACTTATATATACACAAAAAGGATAGTGAACATATACTAACTTCTCTCAGTTCCCTGAAAAGACAGGTTTGTGCTAATGCTGTCTGGACAATTAAATGCTAACATCTAGTATTCTGATAAATAATAACAATCTGCAATGTATAAACCATTATTACCCTCCTACCATATTGCTTTATAATTTTTTAAAAAATTAAAAGTAAAAAAATAATATATTACATATGAACTACTTTCTTCTATTCAGCTAACAAAGACTTTTTATTCAGGTATACTATGAGACAGGAAAAGCAAAAGTCTCAGTAATAGATTTCAGTAAGTTTGCCACTAAGATCTCTTGTCTTTCATACATAGTGACTACACGGACTTGTTAAAAATTTTCTTCACTGTTTAAGATTTCAGCAAACAAACAAAAAATAATAATTTTGGAACTGGCCAGGATTCAAATACTGATTATTTGTAAGCCAAAAGACTTTCAGGAAATTATTTAGTCTCTTTCTGACTCAGGCTCTTCATATATAAAATAATGGTGTATGGAAGAGGGAAAGACAGAAAGGCTAACCAATGGGTACTAAATTATAGCTCAGATTAAGAGGGGCTGGTATGCTATTTGGATAGCAAGAAAACTACAACCACAATAATGCATTACATATTTCAAAACGCTATAGGAAAAGTATATATATTTTTTATGTATTTCATACAGAGTCTACAGTCTCACTACACAGAATAGACTCGCAGTAATCCTCCTGTTTTCAACCTCCCAAGCTGGGATTATAGGCCTGTGCCACCACACCCAGTCTCAATTGCTTCTCATCCAGTGGGCACGTTTTAAAATATTTTTACCATAAAGAAATGTTTAACCTGATTTGAACAGCATATGCTATTTGAAAGCATATAAACATGCTGTCCCACAAATGTGTTATTTTTATTAATTGCGTATCAGTTAAAAATAAACTTTTAAGGGAATGATAATTCTTATTTTTGCAGAGCCGAGGATTGAACTCAGGCCCTTATGCTTCCCCTGTAAGGGCTTATTCTACTGAGCTATCTCCCCAGCCCAATAAAAATAAACTTTTAAAAATAAAGATAAATGTAGAGAATTAACTCAGATAAATTAAATGAAGGGCCAGTGAAAGTGCCTCTCAGTAAAAATAAATAAATAAATAAATAAATAATCAATAAACATATCTACTATTGTTATAATGTCAAAGTGAATAAATTTTAATAATTAGTTATTTATTAAATATTTCTTCCAGACATGTCCCATTAAGTCAATGGTCAATAATCTGCTGAAATGTTTTCTGGCAAGGGACAGTTTACTACATTTCTACAACTTAAATGTTTTAGGTCTAACAGAGTAAGAACGTATTTCCTATGTACACTGTGAGCCTCGGTTTAAGTGGAATCAGAAAGTTTGAAATGTTTAAGTAATTAGCTCTACCATACCAATTTTCATTAGTTCAATGCCCAGGATTAGAAAGCAAATTAAAATTGCACATGACAATTATGTAGTTACTATGAAATGATGACAATTAATGGTATGAGAATGCAAATGCTGCACTGAGGACAGCAAGTCAAAACCTAGCCAACATGTTTATGTGTATATTAAAAATTTGAGTATGCTTAAAACTAGATGATTTTACCTAATTTTATTCTCTAAGTTGCTCTAGGAAAAGTTATTTAACAAATTTATATATTATTTTGGCACTTATGCTAGAGTTTATCTTTTTACCCAATTTAAAGAAATACAATAACTTTACTGTTTTATACAGGATACAAATTGAAATGTAAAAACTCCTCTTACCTTCAGACACCCACCAGAATTTTAGTCTTGGATCTGTCAACACTCACCAAGTAAGCTGTCCCAAATCACTGTCCATAACACAGTCCCTGGTCTGGAGATCAGGTAGAAGACTATCTAAATTGTCTTTTATGAACTCTCCCACTTGGAGAGTTGAATATTCCTGTATAAGCAATACATATTTGTCTCTTAAGTATGTCTACAAAGGTGACAGCTGCAGCATAAACGAAAGTGGTCCACAGGTAACTGATGTGCACCAAATATTGCTTTCTTTTTCACTGCTGCTGATTTAGTATTTCTAGCAAACAAAATAACAAATACTTCTTATTCATTTGTATAGCAATTTTAACCACCAGGAAAGTGTAAAGTTATTTTCCTATTCCAACTAGTAGTTATCATAAAGTTTTCATTATTGGGGTGAAATGAAACTGTTAGCAGAACCTAACTGCCCAATGCATGCAAGTGTGGACTCCTCCATTTATTAAAAGGTTTTCCCGGGGCCAGACAATTAAAGTACAGCCTGGGAAAGCTAATACCCTTCTTCTGAAGATAGCCAAGTATTTAAGGTCATCTGGTTTATGTTCTAAATGTCCTAGTTTTTTCTATGCAATGCTACTAAAATTGTCTTTGGCACACTGTACAGTGTACTTATTTAGGCATAATCTCATAAAAGTGAAATAAAATAAGGGACAGTCTGCATCTATGAAAAAGAAGACAAACTTTCCATTTGCAAATACAGGACTTTCCCAAAGTAAAGCACCTGATAGGCAGAGCACAGTGGCCAGGATTCAGTCCCAGGCCTGCTATGCCAGCCCTGCCCATGGGGGGTGCTGAGATGGCAATTTTAAGACTATAGAGATTGAGACTGGACTTGGCAGTGCATGCCCATAATCCCTGTGCTTGGGACACTGACAGCAGGAGAATCACTATGAGTTTGATCTACGAGTCTCATCTACGTAGTGAGACCCTGTAGACACTGTAGACCCTGTCCCAAATACAGGAAAAAAAAAAAAAAAAAAAACTTTTCTACTACAAAGAATCTATTGCCCCACTTGTAAAGGTTCAGAATTATTTATATGAATAAAATTAAGATACATGTATATGAATTAATTATATATTATATATATATATATGTTCATGCAGTTTCTCCCTGGAAGTGTAATTTTTATGGACTTGCATTTTTTAAAGCAACAATAACTTCATATTCCATATGAAGCTAAATATAATCTTTCTAAGGTAAGTAAAAATTAAAGATATTCATCCCCCAGGGCAAAAACTCTATAGAACCTCATTTGTTGCCTTCCACCTTCTTTTCATCACAAGCTACACCAAATCTGCAGTCTGTACACTGTTGTAGTTTCCACTCTAAATTTCATCACTAAACCCTCAACAGCTTTATAACTACATATTACACTCTATCTGTTTAATTAAACTTTTTTAAAAAATGATCCTTTTTATTAAAAAAAATAAATTTAAAGGGGAAATATTGTGCATAAAAAAATCTGCAGTGAATTCAATACCATTTAAGAAACTCACTGGTTCCTCCAGTAACAATAACAAAATTGAGACATCAATTTACTGCATAATATCAGTCTTATGTAATTAAAATTAAAGGTTAAATATGTAAGGTTATTCCTTCCAACAGAGACTATTATGGGTGGGGACCCTGCAAAAATCTGAACATTAATCAAACTCATAGAAATGTGAAAGATGAAATAACTAACACACAAAAATTAAGTATGAGTTATTCCTAGTACCCTACTCCAACTCCTATGAATTTACATGCTACTGATGGCAGTTCTTACTGTTATGATTAGTTCAGTTACATGGGCTGCAGATTGAGTACATGATGCCACATATTCTGACAAGTTTTGTGCAGTATCCTGTATGCATAAGTAACCCTAAGAAATACTGAGACTAGCTAGCTATACTAGCCTTGTCTTGCAAGAAATGGTAGACCAATATAGAAAATGACAGCCAAGTGTGGTGGCACAGGCCTGTAATCACAGCATTTGGGAGGCCGAGGCAGGAGGACTGCTGTGAGTTGGAGCCCAACCAGGACTACATAAATGTACGCTCACACTACACAGTTAGACCCTCTCTCCACCAAAAAAAAATGGGCAAAACTTTTAAAACGAAAATGAAGGATGCTCCTTGAGGAAGTAAATATTTCAAGCTGAGTTCATGAAATATATCACTTCAACATATTTCCCTACACTTTCTGGGAAATATGCAAGGAAACCCATAAATTAAGAGCAAAAAGAAAGCTAAATAGTTTAATAAACTGTATAATTAACTAATATGAATAGTCAAATCCCAGTGACTTCATCTATTAGATTCTATGTAGCACATTTCATGTTTCATTTGATAATCAGTTAAGAGATAAAAACCAAAACTTGAAGGTAGTCTCTGGGAAAGAAGGACGTGCAAATTTTAAGAGCCAGTAAAAACTTCACATAGTGGTAACAACGTTGTTACTCAATTGTTACGTCCAGCTTTATCTGACTTTTCTGCAATGTCTCTTTCAGGAAATGAACTTTAAATCTGTGTAGTGGGACCCTGTAAATCCTGTACTAAATACATTAAAAAAAAAAAAAAAAATCAGGTCTATGGAACTTTGCTGGGGAAACTATAAACTCAATAGACAAGTAAAACTGATTTTGGATACACTTCAGTCCAATTTAAGATAGTGAGGATTGACCAGAAGCCTGGAATAAAACAGAAACAGACATGCCAATTTATAATCCAGCAATCATGGACTGAACAGAGAACATTTCTCCGGTAAATCCAGAAAGTGACTGTAAATGCAAGACACAAAAAGACTGATTAGCCCTTTCTAAAATAAGTACTGACTGGCCCAGCTGTTAACATCAACAAGATGCTGGGCATGGTGGCGCATGCCTGTAATCCCAGCACTTGGGAGGCTGAGGCAGGAGGATCGGTGCAAGTTCGAGACCAGCCTGGGCTACAAAAGTGAGCTCAAGGCCAGCCTGAACTCCATAGCGAGACCCTGTCTCAAAAAGACAAAAAAAAAAAAAAAAAAAAAAAAAAAAAAAAAAAAAAAAAAAAAAAAAAAAAAAAAAAAAAATCAAGGAGATAACCAAATGGGAGGAAAGAGGATCTTAACTGAGTTTCTCCTTTCCCCTTCTCCGCTCCAAATTACCAACTACTCAAAAATTAGTGAATATAATATTTACAGTAATTCACAGATTCCTTTACAGTCAATAAGCAAATTTTGTTATTCAAAGAGTGGCAGTGAAGAGGAAAAGACTAAATCATTCGCAAATCTGCTTTGTGTACTTATAAGATCCAGATTAAAATTAGTGGAAATTGACTCAACCTGTATGACTCATTAGAAAAGCAAATGACAAGAAGTCCAGCAGACACTCCCTGGTTACTGGGCACTGTGGAACAGTATCAGAGCTGAAAATATTCATCAGGTACAGAGCCCTAAAAGTTTGGTGGTATATCAAATACAAGTTTCTAGGAAGAAGAGAAACTTCACTTATGCAAATATCTATACTAAAATTTGAACAGAGACAATTATAAAAAAAAAAAAAAAAAAGGCTTTTTTTTTTAAGTTGTATCTGTTATAGTCCCAGCCCAGTGGCAGAGCACTTGTCCAGGATGTGCATGGTCGTGATATCAAGCCCTAGCATCAAGAGGGGAAAAATGTCTGCATCTGTTGAATGGTCTATACTTTCCTCACAACTCTCAGGCCTACAGTGGGAGCTAGCATGTAGCACCTTCTTAATTTATACAGTTCTACCTTGATTTAGTTATCACATACTCAGAAACTTAAAAGGAGTGTCATGTTTTTTAAAAAGGGCCTATGTTCATTTTTAAAAGTCACTATAGAAATTAAGTATGTTGCAATACATGTTCAATCTGAACTGTCCATGAGGTCATCTCCAGAGTAAAGCAATGTTATAATAACTGGTGTTCATACTGCCAGCTGGAATATTAAAATAGAAGAAGAAATTTTTTGGAAAATTTTGTTGAAAATGTTTCAAAAAGTGCCTTTTCTTTCCTTTGTAAAATACCTAATAGTAAACAACTTAAGCTTTGCAAATCATGTGATCTCTGCCATATAAACTCCTGCCTCTATAAAAATAGCCACAGATGCTATGTTTATGAGCTTGGCTGTGTCCCAATAGAATTTTAAGTACAGACACTAAAACTCCAATATATGTGCAACAAACATTCTTGTTTTCTTTTTCTTTTTTTTTCCTTTTAACTTACTTGGTACTGGGTCTCACTAGGCAGTTCAAGTTCATTGTAATCCTCCTGTCTCAGCCTCTTCAGTGCTGGGTACGCACCACTACTCCTGGTCATGGTGGCCCGCTCAGCGCATGCAGAGGCAGGGCAATCGTGGCCTGTGGTGCAAGGGACTCAATCCTGGTTCCTACACTTGGCTAAGCATGTGCTTAGTACAAACATTTTTTTAACGATTAAAACATTCAAAAACCATTTTAACTTACCCATTAAGCCAGAATGCACCATGTTTTTTTATTTCACATAACAGATTCCAGTTACTGTAGACAAATACTATTCATTCTTTAATACTATTAGATTAATGAGTTAGTTGTCCCTGTAAAAAATCAGCCATCAGTGTAGAGGAGGGACTTGGAATGTGGCAGCCATGGTATTCTCAGTCTGTAGTTTCTAAAGGCCCACCCCCTATATAATCTGTATGCAAAAACAGCATATATCTGAGACCATCTCCAAGTTTTTCAGCTAATATCAAGCAAGGATGTGAGATCACTCAGCAGATTAAGTGCCTGCTAAGGCAAGCAGAGGTATGGGGGTTCAACCCCTGGTACACATGCTTGGCCAGCCAGCCTTCACATGGTGGCAAGTGCCTGTGATCCCACTGTTGGGGAAGCTGAAAACAGGAGGTCACTCAAGTCCGATCTGTGTAGTGAGGTCCTGTACAAAATACATACATACATACAAAAAAAAAAAAAAGTAAGGTTAAGAATAGGTTTCTAAAAAGCTTCCTACATTATTTTGATGTTAAGCCAACACTTGAAAACTAACAGGATGAGTCCATGTATCTAATTAAGATTTGTAAGCAGAATATGAAAGGAACTTTGAAAGCTCAATAATAAACTTAGTATAATTATCAAAACTGGGCAAAAGTTTAGAATACAAGCTAAAACTAAATAAAAGAAAAACAGTTCATTATCATCTGGTAATTAGGGAAATGCTAATGAAAACCACAATGAAATGCCCTTACATATCTACAAAAAAGGGTAAAATAATTGATATTATCTAATGGTACAAGGATCCACAGCAAGCAAAAATGGTACTCTGAAGTTTGTTAACATTAGCACATTTTTATTTTTGCCACACGTCATTACAGGTGCTAAGCCAACAGAAACAAAATCATTTAAGTACACCTCCACAGCCCCACTGTATAAATGTTTAGAGCTAAGTAATCTAAGTGAAAATGTTTATAATCACCAAAACTGAAAACAACTCAAATATTCTTCAACTAGTGAAAAAGTCAGCTAAGGTACAAGTATGTAATGGACTATTACTAAGTGATGGAAAGAACAAACTCATGCATCATATACATCACCTTAAGAAAACACACACACACACACACACACACACACACAGCTATTTACTACAAGATCCTAATCATAAAATACTTTGACAAGGCAAAAACTATAGGGACATAAATTAGTGACTGGCAGAAGGGTTAAGTAGCTTTGAAATGAAATAAGGGCAATGGAAAGAATTCCCATTTTTATCAGCATGCTTGTCATATCCTGTTAAAAGTAATACCTGACAACTATTCCACACTGCTTTCAAAATTCAAACATTTGGAACAGTACATATTCAAACATCTAAATAATTCCCCAAATCCTTCTATAAATAAAAACCAATTATCATTTATAGGTCACATCCAAGATCTAGGGTATCCTAATTTTGTACTTTTGAAGCACAGATATCTTTAATGGGGTCATAAGTTAGACACTGATCCAAAAGTATCACTAATGGCTGCCTCTTAAACAGCTTTTTATCACTGAGAAAAAATTCATTTATCTCAATAAACTGTTGGCTCCTGAAGTAAGAAAAGGTCCAATGACTGAGATTATGTCTCTAAAAATTCCACTGTAAAAAGTTCAAGTACATACATATTAGCCCCTTTGTTAAGGTTGGGCACACTATGCTTTTGTTTGTGTACGTGTGTGTCTTGCCTATTCAGGTAGAAAAATACTAAGGAAAGAACATGACTTTCCACTGGACCTGTAGTAGTTCATTTGCTGAATCAAAAGCTCAAAAAACCTGCTCAACATAAGTTCCTGCAAAGAAGAGGGACTCAGGTTCGATCCCTGGAACCACAGGACATGCTGGCCCTCCTGCCGGGGCACACTGAGATGGCAACTGAGGTTGGGAATGCTGGCACCAGCCTGTAATCCCCACACTTGACAGGCTGAAGACAGGAGGATTACTACAAGTTCAGTCTGTGTAGAGAGACCCTGTAGACCCTGTACTAAATACATAATAATAATAACTTATTACTGTCATTGCAGAACATTTCATAACTAATCTCAGAAAAATCTCTAAAATAGCTTTCATTCTAAATATATGGTGGTGTTAAATGAACAATCTTACGTGTCTTCAGGACAATGTTAAAAAGGAAGAACAAATGGAAAGGAGAGGGAAGACAGAGGAAGGAAGGGAGACAACTAAACTGTGCATTCCTAGTTCTAAATTTTGGTAATCTAGGCACTTAAGCATCAGTGCCCACCTACTTAACCTCAGTAGTTTAGTACAATTCGTTTCCCCTGTAGTCCACAGATTTTCATCTGAAAAATGAACAGGAAAGCCTGAATCAAGTTCTTTTTTTATCATTTCTACTGAGATACCTTTTTTTGTTTTAAGGTATTTAAAACAGGGTCTACGGGGTCTTACTACACAGATGGACTGGGAGCGATCCTCCGGTTTTCAGCTTGCCAAGTGAGGGGATTACTGGTGCACACCACCTCGCCCAGTCTCTGTCATTTCAGCACACCACTGGGGTGGCACCTGCACAGCATGCCTGGGATCAAACCCCAGTCCCTGCAACTGCCTAAGCAGGCACTTTATTCTGATGAGTTATCTAGCCAGCCCTGAGATCCCTTTTTAAAATATCAATCAGTAATTTCTTATACTGTAATGTACTCCATGAGTACCTCCTTTCAATACCTGTTGGTGTGAAAAAAAAAGAAAATTACAACTAACATTTTATGTCCATTTGAAAAAAAAAAAATGTTTATTCATTCAAGAAAGAATTTACTTGTGTATGGCTAGAAACTGAATTTTTTTGTTTCTCTTAAGCAAGAAACATTTTTTGTATAAATACAAATTTAAACTTACATTCTTTATAGTAACTCCACAAATTCCAAACCTCATTATGTCTTCACACACTATAGGATATTTTATTATGGAACTACCCTAACCCAATATGTGGCACACAGCAGATGATTCTTATTATTTTAAAAATCATTATCTAGATTCCTTCCAAATCCCAAATCATGTGAAATGGCTTCGCACTTAAAAAAATAAGACTGACTCCTGTAGTCTATTACAATAGTGATTACTTCCAACTCAGAAAAAAAAAAAAAAATACTACTTTTCAAAAATTTCTAGCCTACACACACCTATGTTACATAAATTGCATTCATTAAATATACCTAACAAAAAATATATCAAAGGGCTGACGAGATAGCTCAGTGGACTAAGTGCCTGCTTAGGCAAGCTCAACGAGCAGGGTTCAATCCCAGGCACCACAATGTGCTTAGCCAGCCACCAAGACTGGGCGTGGTCGAGCACATCTATAATCCCAATGCTGGGGAAGCGGAAAACAAAAGAATCAGTATGAGTCTAAACTGCATAATAAGACCCTGTGCCAAATACATTATATATAAAAAGTGCGTCAGAAAAAAAGACTCAACTATATAATTTAATACTGGCATTAATGATAGGTGTTACACATGGCTAAAGACATTATCTCTGCTCTTTAAGAGGTCGTATCACTCTGAAAATGAACATGAAATAATTATGTTAGATATAAGATTTCTAAATCAACAGGGAATAGCTAATATTGCATTCATTGATTCTCACATATTTACTAAATGTTTGCTGGCTACATAAATGATACAAAGCCAGATGAAATTAGTGAAACAAGACATGACCTAGCCTAAGAAGATCCAGCGATGGTATCATTTTAAAAATAATAAAAACTGCTATGAAATTTTGAGGAAAAGGAAAGGCTAACTGGCCCTGGGACTTTAGCTAATGTACATCTCACAAATACTGGCATCACATTAGGTTCCTAGTTTATCCATTACAAGCCATAGATCTCTATGACTACTACTAGGTTAACTGGCATGACTTGCTAAGTCTTCCTTTTAAATTATGCATTCTGTGACGGCAGTGAGTGTCTGGAATTCAAAACTGGTCAGTGCTTTCTAGATGACTTCCCTTTTTTCATGTTTCTAAAAATGTATTCACCTTTATCTGTCACATTTATCTGTCATTAAAAAACTTACAAATTAGCTATGGTAGCTACTTGTACTTTAAGAAGAGTCAATCCTAGGTACAGTGACTTTAGATGATAAGCATACACAAACACAGTTCAGCAAATTTGGAAACAGTGAGACTTTCAATTTGAACAAGCATACAAAATACAATGCAAAATTTGGGGAACACTACATTGGGAACAAAAAGGTTAACACTGGGAGAAATGGGGAGGACTGGAATCACCTGCTAGGTGGCTGGAAATGGAGACACTACTAACATTTACACAACAGCAGAGATGATTATGAGATCAAAAAGGGCTTAGAATGATTCTGATGAACAAGCTGATGCTCAGATCAAACTGCGGTAACACAAAACCTGTTAAACTGGAGAAATGGTAAATTACGATGATACGTGAGTAAGGGAAACTGGAGAAAGCAAAAGTGAAAAATTCTAAGTTTTCAGGAAGAAAACTCAGTGAAGAATTTAAAGTTGCCAAAGATTATCTAACTTTATCAACTGGTTAAATGTCCTGATTTTTAGAAAAAGCCCACTTCAGTTCTGAATACCAAAAAAAGAAACTTTCAGAATACTGTCAGAAACTTAAAATGTGTGGATTACATATTGTGTTCCAGTTATAGATCTAACAATTTTAAAAATAGTGGGCAGTTACTTGAAATCTTGTTTCATAAAACCTCAAATGTTTCAGAAGAAATAAAGCATGATTCCTCAACACGAGGAAGTATTTTCTATTGTAAAAGGTAGGCGTAAGTTGTAAATGGTTTAGTCCCAAAGTGACATGTGCCGCTTGGCTGACTAGCTACTTTTCACCTATGAACTCCAATGTCTGTTTCTGTCTTAGCTTCACATGGGGTAACCTAAGATACAAATATTACAATAGTTGTGTGTACCTGTGCTTGTTTTTAAAAAGATCTGTCCGAATGATGAATAATGTCTCTGACTTTAAAAACTAGGGAGACAAACACTGGATTTTAATCCAACAGAAAAGGCATTCAAATATGCCTTGATCCTGGTGTCAGCTGCCACCCACTACCTCTGCAGATGTCACTGGGTAGCCCACCTCCTCCTAAAGAAGTGTCACTTGGAAGAGGAACTCCTTCACTGTTACTATACTCAGTTGCTATTGGAATCTATCCCATAATGCTAAGTGCAATAGTACATAAATCTACCAAAGGCTTCAATTCAGAAGACAAATGGTGGCATCAAAACTATTTTCAAATAAGCTTCAAATATCGGAGCCAGAATATTAAAAATTACAACTAAACTTCCACAAGCATGGTTGAAGTTTCACTACTACAACAGTCTCAATGTTTGTGCATGTTTTATATGTTTTACTATCTTTAATTAGGGTAAAGATACTGATAGAGAGTAACTGGACCATAATTAAAGAGTTATATTAGAGAGACAGGTTACTTCCCAGATCAAAACCTTACAATTTCCTTTGATGATCTTAGAACCAGAAAAGTCTGATGCTTCCAAAGACAATGATCTCAACAACTTCTGACCTCCCTCAAAATCAGTAAATATTAAGTTCTAACAAAGAAACATGAAAGAATCACCTTACATTTCCTTATCACCTTATCAGATTACAGGAACAGGACAGCCAAACACCACCTTAAGTGAAACAAAAGCTAATGGGCATTTTTAGGTGGAAAGTATTTATAGAATTCTTTGAGAAACAACGTTTTACCAAAAAACATTCCTATCTTGGTAAGAAATCAGAAGATCTAACAATAATATGTGTACACACACGAAGTGAATGCAAATCTGTTTTCTGAGTAACCACAGAGGTAGGTAACTAGATAAAAAGCACAGCACTATATACGGTTACTACATTACATACCTGGTTTGATTTGTACCACATTATCACTCTACTCATTACCCACCCAGAGGAAAACATTACCTGAGGTCACTAAAAAGAAAAAAAGGGAGGGAAAAACCACCAATACACAAGCAAAAGACATCTATCCCAAAGCAATCTCTACAGAGTTATGATTTTCAAAGTACTGAACTATGTTTCCTATTACAGAGGATAGCATGATCATGCTTCTTAAAATGAAAAGAATAATAAACCTGTGAATTCAGACTTCACCAAGGCCAAGCTAAAGAGGGAAAGGTGGAAAAACACCAAGGCTAAGTAAGATTTTGGCCTTTGGGTGTCAGAATACTATCTTTGTGAACAACAGGACAGACTCGGCCCTGTTAAAAACTTCTACATAAACCCTCATGTTTGAAACTTTGGTAAAAGGAATAAGGGCAAACAGGCTATCATTTCTTGAGATTTCTGTTTTAGCCTGCACAATATCATTCAAGTCAGATGAATGCAAAGTTCTAAAATTCTAATTCCTTGTGTCACATTCCTAAGATAATCTCAGGCCACAGTCTTCATAAGAAACAACACATCACCAACAAAGGGTGGTAGCCTTTCCTAGTCCCAAAGAATTGCACAAGTAAAGATGAAGGTAATCCAGCACCAAGACAGCAACAAGAAAGTGAGGTCAGGGTGTCATCAGATGCAGAGGAGGCAAGAGAGATGATCGAAAGCCTACTTGCAGTTAAGTCCCTTAGCCGGCATTTCCCAATCCTTGTTTTGTTTTTACTGGACAGCAGTATAGACACGGATGGACAGAAAGAAAAAAAAAAAAAAATCCCTAGGCCTCTACTCTCCTTGCCCGCAGCTCGCTCTTTGTAAGAAAACGCTTAGAGTGGCTTCCTTCTGGTCTGTCCCTGGAGGCAACGCCAAGCCTAAACTTGTAAACCGTATGGAAGGTGGGAAAGGGAGCCAACCAGACCAGGACTGCGGAGTTAGGGAAAGAGGAGAAGAGTCATGTTTCAAAACAAAGACTCCTCCAGGAATCAGATGTCCACCCCTCCCCAAGAGGCCAGGGGCAAGGCCAGGCACCCAGCTCTCGGGCGTCCCCACCGCCCCCGGGGGGGTCGGGCCCCGGCCCCCGACCCAGAAGCGGGGCTCGGCCCAGGAGTGACCGGCGGGGCGCAGGCCTCGGGTCCGTGCAGCAGCCCGCGGGGGAGCCCCGAGCGCCGGCTGCGCCGCCCCTACCTTCCTTCACGCCGGGCAGCTTGGACTGATCGATGCTGACTTCGGCCATGTTGGGCCGGGGTCCCGGCCGCCGTCCGCTCGGAGCCGGCCCGGACCGCGGGCGCAGCTTCGCCGAAAGGCTGACGGGCGAGGACGAAAGGGCAGGAGGCGGCGGCGGCAGCGGCCGCCAGCCCCGGGCACCAGCTCCGCGGCCCAGAGGCCCCACCGCGACCACCTGCTCACTCCGCGCGCCCCGGCCCTGATTGATACCCAATATCCGGGGCCCGGAAACGGGCCCGGGCGGTCCGCTACGGTGGGAGAGAGGAGACACAAAGGCCGACGGACGGGCGGGCAAACGCGAGGACCGGCGGGGGGAGGGGCGCGGCGGGGGGAGCAGCAGGTCCGCGCCCGCAGGCGCTGGCGGCGGCGGTGGCGGCGGCGACTCAGCGGCGCTCCGCCCGCTGCTGTCTCCTTTGTACTCCGGGAAGCACCCGAGGCTGCGCCCAGCAGGCTGCACAGCCTCCCCGCGGGCCGGGCCTCCCGGCAGCACGCCCAAAGGGAGCGAGACGGGGACTCGGTGTCCCGCAGCCCTGGCCCGGAAGGCCACCGAGGTCAGCAGAGCATAATCGTTCCGGTCAGCGGTGCGGGTATTTTGTGGTCACTTTCAGGGGCGAGGATTGCCACAGGACGCTTCCTGTGCGCCTGTCTCTTGCCCTCAGGAGTAGAAAGGGGATAAAAGGGGAGCGTGAAAAATAAACAATGCACCGCGCGCAGCTGTTGACAAGAATCCCTGGGCAACTTAAAGAAAGGCTGGGGAAACTGAGTCATTCATCAGAAACACACCAGTGCTTACCAAGTTTGATACTAAGGAGCGCGAGTGATAAAAAATGTGTCAGACATCGCTATTGTAGCGTGGCACACACTGAGCTGTAACTACAACGTTTCTATTTTCCTGAAGTAGGCGATTTCCCTTCTTATTTCAAGGAAACCTCTTTTACCCCTCTCAGGACTGTGCCCCTAGCCTACATGTATATAATGGTAACATCTTGACACCATCTCAAACCTTCCCGTTCCCCCCCATCCGTCCACATTCATCAAAGGATGGACGTGTGACCTAGACAAGTCAAGCAGAATTCATGAGGAGGGACAAACGGTTACGTGTCCCGTTTCCTGTGGGAAAGGTCTGCCCTCACTAGCAGACAATGAAGCCAATCTGAAGACAAGGGTAAGAAAAAAGACAGGGAGGGATACAGTATCCCAATCTGACATATTCCCCAGAGCAGCTGGGATTTCGGTATAATCCTGGATTCTGGGTTGTTGTCTTTCCTCGATTTAGCCTCAGTTTCATTTAAGCACATTAAAGTTGATTCTCCGTCGCTCACATCCCAGAAGGTCACTATGAAAGACCAGCAAGGGCAGGTTTATTTTAAATTGTCATTAAAAAATAGGCTCTTGAGGGAAGCAAAATTTTGGGAGAGGGCTTCCTGGACCAGAGGATGACAGTGTCCCACACTGCAAATCCAGCCTGCTGACTTTTAATAAGTATTTTACATGTGTTAGAAAGGTTTTATTTTAAATGTGCATATAAATATGACTTTTTCAGTTTTACCTCTTACAGCAATTGTTTATCAATCCTCCTAGGTAAATAAATAATCAGTAAGTTACAAGGACATAATATTAGAAAGTTAACTTTATGAAGACTTTTTTTAAGAACTGGATTGTATTTATTTTTGTATTTTAGAGAAGGGTCTACAGGAACAAGGTGTTCACGGTCTCACTACTAGATCAGCCTCGCAGTGATCTGTTTATAGCTTCCCAGGAGCTGGGATTACAGGTGCATGCTTATGGAAACTTTTCATTGTTCTGACATTAATTTATTTTTCAACCTGTACTTACAGAAAGCTCTCATAGCAACGTCATCTGCTTCCTGCCCTAAATGCATTCTTTTTGTTTCTCTACCACGGCTTTGCCGTAGGAGGCTGGCCTCTATGGATGAGTACAGGACCCCTTAGCCTTGTGCCTTCCTGTGCAGTTTGTCCTTTGAAAAGTGTTGTTCAAAGATCCCCAGAAGAAAGAGAAACAGCAAAATAGGCATTGCATACCTCTACCCCTAAGCTAAGCCAGATTTGGTCATGGCTGTGTCCTTCCATAACTGCCCTCAGGAGGCCTCTTTCTTTCTAGTGAGTCTTCCGTGTAGGGTGAGCGTCTTTCGCTGTTGCTAGCTCCCTTAGCCCTGATCACGTCACTGTAAACGATCCCTTTCTAAAGCCTTTTCAGTCAGACTCTAACACATCACACAGCAAAAGGTCACTGCTTTGCCTTCCCTAAAAAAATGTCCACATTTCTGGGCTACCAAAAAATGAAAACACACACACACAAGCCGGGCCTATTGTTTGAGGGAATCAGCTATTTTCAACAGCAAAACAAGCGAAAAAGGACCCAGAGTCCCCGCTGAGCTCCTAGAGCAGGGAGTTGGAAGGTGCCCCACACAGCTGTGTCCTCCTCCGGTGCCTCACACCTGTTCTCTCCGTATCTGCCTCCAAAGCGAGCAAACATTAGAGCTCAGGTTTCCAAAACGGTAGAAATTTTGAGCAATTACTCACTCGGGAAGGCATATACAGTGAAATCCTCTTTTTTATGTCTTTCACTGTCCAGAAATACCAGTTTTGAAGTGAAAAGAATTGAAGGTAGCCTTCCCAGAGGGAGTATAAATTCCTAACTTGAAGTATATCCCAAATCACCCTTGAATATTATAGTGTAAAATAAGATATTTATTTATAAATAAATAGCACCATTAATTTTTATGATGATACATTTTCTATTCTAAGAAGATATATTTGGGTATAATAAAAAATGTGGATTGGGATGTGGAGATTTGGCCATGTGGGGAACCACTCAGGCAGCTTCAAAGCTCAAGGGCATCTAAGGACACCTGGGGGCCTGACCCAGTTGTCTAGTGCAGGTGCACAGTGGTAAAGGGATGAAGTGATGGAACCGTGACTTAGCACAGGTAAACACACATATGCTGGTGGTGATACTACAAAAAATGTAAATGTGAAATAACAGCCTGTGTAAGAACTACACAGTAAAGACTCAGGTGGCTCTTGCTCTCAGGCTCTCTCTTGTGATATCCTGCACACTTGTGTGATTTAACCTTGGGGCCTCACCTGAGAAAAATCCCCCTTGGTCTCCATAGGAACAGGGCATCAGAACTCGAACTGGCAAATGTGTAATATTCCACAGAGACAACCACAAGTTGAGGCCACTAGAGAATACATTCCCTGAGGGCAGGGTTTTTATATGTTTTATTCAGTGCAATCTTTAACATGTAGAATAATGTTGAGACAGAGAGAGAGAGAGAGAGAGAGAGAGAGAGAGAGAGAGAGACAGAGAGACAGAGAGACAGAGAGAGAGAATAAAATGAAAAGAAAACTACATGTGCACATGAATAAAAGACACAGACTTTACAACCTAAGCAAAAAGATCCCCAGAGTTGAAAGCACACATGGACAGAATCTTCCCTCATCTTGACCACCAAGCGTTTCTACTTCATCAACACAATCTAAGACAGCAGTTCCAAATCAGAGTCTGGGATTAGAACTGTTAACCACTAAAACTGTGGTAGTTTTCCAAGGCTACTATAAGAAAATACCACAGACAAAGATGAGTTAAACATAAAGATTTATTTTTTACAGTTTTGGAGCCTAGCAGTTTAAAATCCAAGTGTCAGAAAATGTAGTTTTCTCTCCACTATTTGTCTCCTGCCTTGAAGGTATCTGTGTTTCTCTGGGATCCTCACTACTTTCTCTGTACATATATGTCCTATGCATCCAAATTTCTTCCCAAAAAGACATCCCTCAAATTTGGATTAGGTTGTACCCTGATGGCCCCATTTTAATTTATTCTCCTTTTAAAGGAGACTAAGGTCCCATCTCCAGTGTAACCACATTCAGGAATATGTGGTATTAGGGATTCAGTACACCTTTTTTGAAGGGGACAAACTTGAGCTCATATCAGAGAGTATCAGATGAACAAGTGCACCAAAGTCCTCACCTGTTTAGTCCACATGTCAAAGCGTTTTCATTTGGTTCTCTATTGTTTGGTAACTCATGAGATGTCTGAAAGTCCCCAGTTGTCCAGAACGTTTCTCCCTCTCCAAAAAAAAAACAAGGTTTTTTTACCCTCACAAAATCCTGTTTCCTCTAAAATCTTTCCTTTTCCTTCCTTCCCTATTGAGGGTTTTTTTTAAAGTATGTATTTATTTATTTATTTATTTATTTATTTATTTATTTATTGTAGTATGGCTGGATCAGCCTGCCTTGGGGGTGGGGCTGGTGCAGCATGTGGTGCCAGGGATCAAACCACGGTCCCTGCAGTTGCCTAAGCTTTCCTAAGCAGGTGCTTTAGACTGCTGAGCCATCTCGCTGGCCCCCTTCCTTCCCAATTGAAATGTTGTCTTTACCTGAAGATAACAGCTTCACCAAAGAACCTCTGCATTCAAATCCTTTTCCTCTTGCTCAACCAATACCTCACTAGACCTGAATATTCCTTGTTTGCTTTTGTCTTACCACCTCTTTTGGAACATATTTATATTGGCCAGTTTTTCAGAACTGTAACAGAAATATGTCAGATGAACAGTTTAAGGGAGGGAAGGCTTACTTTGGCTCACATTTTCAGATGTCTCTCTCTGAGATCTACCAATTCCATAGGTTTAGGATTTGGATGAATCCAAAGCATTATGGCAGAAGAAAGCTGTTCACCTCCTGCAAACAAGAAGCAGAGTTAGAGACCAGTGCCAGAGTTGGAGACCAGTACTGCTCACTTCCTGCAAGCAAGAAGCAGGTTAGAGACCAGCCCAAAGAAGAGGAACCAGGGACCAGATACAGTCCCCGACATCAGGCCAGCATAACCTTCTTTCTACTTGCATGACAGCCTTATTTATGCTTGCTAGGTAATATCACAAACCTGATTAGTATGCTGTGAAGTATACATATTGCCAAGATCTATTAATTTCCTATCCCACAAAGCTCTAGTCACCTTCCTCTCTTAAAACTACACTGTCGGGGCTGGGGAGAAAGCTCAGCACCACATGCACTTGACTGGCAAGTGCAAGGTCCCAAGTTTGATCTCTGACACTGCAAAAATCTACACAGTCATTTAGTCTCCTTTCCTTTTAGCCTCTGAGACTGCTGAAAAAGTGAAAGCACTGAAAAGACAGCTTCCATGCCTTATCTTTTCCAAATCTATCAAGCTGTGCATTTCTACTGGAATTTCATCCTTTGGTTTTTTTTTTTTTTTTTTTTGCTTTTTGAGACAGGGTCTCACTGCAGTTCAGGCTGGCCTTGAGCTCACTTTTGTGGCCCAGGCTGGTCTCGAACTCACAGCGATCCTCCTGCCTCAGCCTCCCAAGTGCTGGGATTACAGGCGTGCGCCACCACGCCTGGCTTCATCCTTTGTTGATATCAAAATATTTAACATTCAGAAGATAAGTACGGAAGCACAAACATGGCATCTGGCAGATTAAGGGTTTTTCTGTTCTAGGTGTTTAGGTCTCTAGTTTCTCCATGGTGGGCAAAACTGGGAAATGCAAAGGAGAAAAAATTAATGTAAGTGATAAAGGGGACATTAAAGGGGCTCAGAACAGCAGATTTTTGCAAACTAACTTGAAAGTATCTGGTATAGTTTGAAAATCTATCGCCTCAAAAACTCATGTTGAAATGTAATTGTCAATGTCACAGCATTGGGAAGTAGGGCTTTTCAGAGGTGATGAGACCACTGGGTCCAAGGAGCTAGCTTAGAAGAATAAGCACTTGCCTGGAAAGTGCAGGGTCCTGGGTTCAATCTTCAGTACCACAAAATACATACATACATACATACATACATACATACATATATACATACATACATAAAATGATGAGACCATAAAGGTTCTACTCTCTTGAAAGTGGTCAGTGCCCTTTAAAAGAGGCATTTAGAATTGAGTCTTCTTTATTGCCTTAGCGGCATATGATATTATCACTATCTTGTGATATGGCCAGATGGTACTTGCCAGAGTGCACCACCTTGATATGGTGCTTCCTAGACCTCAGAATTGTGATGTAGTGAATCCATGTTATTTATAAATTATAGTATTGGCTATTTTGTTATAGCAGTACAAAAATCTAAGACAATGAATTAATGTTTTAGGGATCATGATGTCTGTGGTAGTACATTATACATGTACTGGGTATGAATCCAGATTAGACCTGATTCCAGGCAGCTTTCATTGTCACTGGGACAACTAAGAAGAGGACAGGTTTATTTTGGCTCATGGGTCAGAGGGTTAAGTCCCTGGTCTGCTGGCTCCAAAACGGAAATAGAACGGGGAAAGGGCCTAGTGGGGGAAAGCTGCTCAGATCATGCCCAGCAAGCACACCAGGAAAGCAGGAGCCAAGGATAAAAGTCCACCCTTCCCAGTCATATCCCCAGGGGAACACTGCCTTCAGCCAGGCTCCATTTCCAAACAGCATGATGTTTAACTGGCTTTTACTTATGAATGAATTAATTCACAGATTAGCACAGTGTCTTTGATGCAATCACCTTGCAAAAGTCCTTCCACTGAATACAGGAGACTTTGGAGCAATCTTTGTAACCTAAACCACACATCTGTGGGTTGCAGTGAATGTGTACATATGTACATTTATTCATACTTTATGACATTACTCATGTACACACACACACACACACACACACACACACACACACACACACACATACACCCACATTTATCAATCAGTAGACACAAAAATCCTAAAACCTGTCCTTAAAACTTGATAGACCCTTCCTCATTCTCCCTTGGACTCTGAATAATCAATTAATAAAAGATTAGTGCAAACACAAACATTAATTTGGAGTTATAATTTGGGGATCATTGCAAAAACTGAAATTTGAAAGTCATGTTTTTAATTCTGTTAAGACAGGAGCTTGGAATTTGTTCAAGGTGTGAATAGATATATTCTTACATATTTCAACTGCTCCCAATTTTCTCACTGAAAGCTCATTGCTAACATACAATAAGTAATGCAAATTTTCCCTTGGTAATCTAAAAAAATAGCTTAGCTCTTATTATAGCTTGCTTTACAGTATAATTTTCTTGTAAGATTCTGTCTAGCAACACCTACAGTCTATACTCCAAATTAAGATACTGACACCCCTAGGACGGACACCTATGTTAACCATGCATGTGCACAGGCATGCACACACACACACACGCACACACACGCACTCACATGCGTGCACATCTCTACAGTACTTTCTTCAGCAATTCCTCTCCCATTTTCCAGAGCTTTAAATGTTACGGTGTCTCAGAGGGTACTCTAGTGCTCCAGCTTTTCCTAATTCTGGAGGATTTATTCTGTCTGTTTCATTGTCATATCTTAGCATAAATGGAACTGCTATTATGGAACCATTTCGAATGCAAGTTGGTAATTCATATGCTCCAACCCAGTGTCCTTAGGAACTGGTGTTCCCTGAAGAACTTATATTCATAGTAAAGGTCTGTGCACAGTCCAACTTTGCCTGTATAATTTTGACTGTGAAAAGATGGATTGCTGTAGGTGGAGATCTAAAATTATCCTGGGCTATTTTAGTCCCTTTAATAGGTATTCATCTTAACTTTTAGGTCTCACACAATATTCTCATGATTGTTACGTAAACATTGTGGAGCACATTTGTAGGCTTAGATTTCTGGCCTTCACCAACCCAAAAGCTAAAAATGTTGTAAGCTAACATCTGACAGGGCCGGCAGTGCAGCTCAGCAGACTAAGCACTTGTTGAGGGAAGCACAGCGGCCAGGATTGGATTCCTTGGCCCCTCCTGCTGCACTGGCACTGCTCTGGGTTGCACTGAGCCAGCGATGGAGTTTGGTAGTGGTGGCTTGTGCCTGTCTTGAGTTATAATTTTCTTTTGCTCTATGAGTATAAAAGTTCTTGTAAGTTCTTCTGTGTGTAACATGTTATTCGAGTAGTGTGTACATATTCTTTTTTTTTTTTTTTTTTTTTTTCAGAACCAGGGATTGAACTTAGGCACTTGTGCTTGCCAGGCAAGTGCTTATTCTACTGAGCTATTGCTCCAGCCCTATTTCACATATCTTTACTCTGAGTTATGATCAGTCATACCTGATACTGAAAATTTTACTTTAAACTTCTTTTTAAGCAGAGTTTTTATTTTAAGTTGACACTCTGACAGCTCCCAAATTCATTTCTGTTCAACCAAAACTCTCCTGGATTCTATAGTCATGTGCTCAGTTGACTGCTTTTCATACCCATCTCAATGTTTAACGGGCCTTTATGCACCCACGACCATCCCTGTATTTCTTTTCCTCCTCTTCTGTATAGTGTCTCGCCTGTTAGAAGACACCTCATTTCACAACTTGCTGCATCCAAGACTCCAGTCTCTCTTTGACACCTGACAGCCACTCACTAGGACCTTTAGCCAACGTAAGCTTCAAAAACGTGACTATATTTCATGTGTTCAATGCTACCACCATGGTACAAATCCCCATCACCTCTCATTTGGATTTTTGTCATAGCTTCCTTTTCATAATTATGCCCTTGTTCTCTGCCCTAATCCTCTTCAAATTTATTGTTTAACTAATAGCCAAGTAACTAAAGAGATGGCAAAGCATGCCATTTATTGGTACACAAACCTCTGTTGGTGTATCTTCTTCAGAGAACAACCCAGCCCAATGAGTCATCATAATATATTAATCTACTAAGATTCCCCCTCCCTGCCTAGCCCTCTGTCTTTCCCTCCCTGTATTCCCTCCCTGGCTGGCCCGCTATCACCCTGATGGGCCTTGGATAAGCTATGCATAGTTTTGCATTGGAGTCTTTTCGCTTCACCAATTCTTATTGGTAGTAAGTACCCTCATGCACTAGCCAGACAGTGTACTCCCCAAGTTTCATTCACATATCTGCTTAAAAATCACCTTTTCAGACTTTTCCTCTTGTTATACATAATAGTGAGTCAGTCTCTATCACTCTATACGGTGCCCATCCTTTCTGTTGTGCAATGTGGTGGTTCCTGAAGACACTGTATGTTTATATGCTTATTTTTTCTATCCAGAATACCACACATGAAAGAGATCGAAAGCTCCCTGACTGTTCATTTTCTCTGTGATAGCCAGTGGGGAACATGATTCCACTTACTGCTATGCTGTCCTTCTCTTTTCTCTCACCCTTGCTCAGTGCATAAGAACTTGAACTTGATCTCCAGTGCAATAATAGTAGTGTTTTCAGATGTGTACACAGGAAATTTGTAACTATATATCTATACTGTACAAAATGAAGTTCAAGTGAGCCAGTTATGCTGGTAGGGACCTGTAGACCCAGATATTGTGAGGCTCAGGAGAGAGATCATTGGAGCCCAGGGGTTGAGGCCAGCCTGGACCACACAGCAAGATTCCTGTCTAAAAAAATAATAGTAGTGAATAAATCTTCAGATGTAAAGGAGATAATGCCTAAACATAAAAAACTAAGTTTTTGTTATTTCATGAAAGGGCAATTTATTCTTTAATTCAAATAATGAAACAATAATTGAAGTGTAGTATTTATTTGTTTATTTACTTGGTAGTGTATCTAACTATGTAACTCAGACTCATAGCGATCCTCTTGTCTCAGCCTCCCCAGAACTGGCATTACAGAGGTGAGACATCATGCCTGGTTTCAGTGCCCATGGCTTGCAGGGCTGGCATGGCATGTGGTACCCGGGATCAAACCTGGGTCCTTGTACTTGTCAGTTGGGTGCTTAGACTTCCAAGCTATTTGCCCAGTCTGAAAAGTAACATTTACAAATAAAATAAAAGTAAAATTCATGATAAAAACACAAAATAATGAGTAATAAATAAAATTACACTCCTTTCAGTTTGAAGTGTGAAACACATCAGTTAGGAGAGGAAAAGATCCAATTTATTTTGTATATTAAGTCTTGTACTGAAATAAAACCTGACAGGCACCTTATCAAAATAGCAACACAGACTCTTCTGTCTGTCTGTCTGTCTTTCTATGTAGATGAAAGGTGCAAAAACTTTGAACAAAATATTAGCAAATCAAATCCAGAAATATGTAAAAGCAAAAAATAAAAGGATAAATCTGGACTTTTATTGGTAAATGGATGCAACCTAAGAGAATACTCTTAAGTGAAATAAATCAGATGCACATGTCCAAACATTGCCTTGTCTCCTTAAGGCAAGACCCTGAAAGATAAAATAAAATCTGAAAGGTACAATAGATACTGGCAAAAGGGAATGAAGCTCTTCAAAAGGAAGCAATTTATGAGTTGAAGAGAAGGACAAAAGGGGAAATGGAGGAAAAAAATATAGCTACATATGTAAACAGGATGGTTTGGACAACTATACTATGGATTTCTGCTGGTCTGTGGAAAGAAGTTGGTGCTTAATTGTTTTGTCTCATTTTTTCAGTTCTTTTACCTTTTTCTCTTCTTCTCATAACTATTTTCTTTTTTCAACTAATTTGAGACAACACTGCAATACAACAAATACTGTGAAATTTATATTATTTTTAGTGAAATTCTATGCCATTTATAATTTTTCTCTTAATTTTATTTGTAGCATCTTTTAAAAATAAAAATTTTACAAAAATGAATAAAGGATCACTGCCAAAGATTACAGTTTTGAAAGAGCCACCAAAATGTCTGAAATAATAGCAACTAAGTGAAGAAACAACTTCAGAAGAACATGGAGTAAAATCCGATCAGAAATAATATCACAGGTAAAAAAGAAATGAAATCTATAATGAAAGAATTACTAAGAGTTTCTAAAGTGGATACTGATAAAAGAAATAGAAGAGAATAGAAACGCGATGGAAACTTTAAATGAACACCACAGGACTAATAGGCATCAATGAGAAAGAAGAAGGCAATACAAATGACATAAAAAATATATGGGCAGAAGTAATAGCAGAACCCCTCCCTAATATGGGGAAACAATCTGACATTCTGATAACTGAGGCATATAGAACTGCAAATAATATCAACCCAATTAAAACTACAACCAGACATATAATAATCAAGATCACAGAAATTCAGTACAGATTAGCAGAACACACTTCTGGATGTTCTGCGCGGCTCCTGGGGGCGGGATCTTGAGGTCTATATCCTGTCTCTGGAGTCTTTCTTCCTGGCTTTTCTGCTGCTTCTTGCCTGCAGGGAGTCAAGCAGCTCTCCTCTCCTGTGCCTTGATTCCATGTCTTTGTCTTAGATCCAGCCAACCACAGTCTGAAATCCCCAGAACTGTGAGCCAAAGTAACTATTTCTTTCTTTAACTTCTTTTTCTAAGACATTCTGTTTACAGTATCACAAAGTTAGTTAATATAGAAAATTGTTACAAAAAGTAGAGTTCTTTGCAGGTGCAGTTGAGAGCTCTTGTCACAGAACTGCAGGAGTGATTTGGAAGTTTGGATAAGTGGGGTAGAGTCAGCCTTCAATACTGTAAGCAGAGCTCCTTGAACAATTATGGTTGGGGCTCAGAAGACTAAACTGTTGATAGGAAGAATCAGAGAAAGTTGTACTCACAAGACTTCAGATGAAAATGAAGACTTTTGGATTAAAGGTCATGCATGTAACATTCTGGTCAAACCTTATCTAAATTTTGTTCATGTCCTGAGATTCTGCAGTGGTCTAATTTAAAAGTGATTATCTAATTTGACTGGTAAAGGCACAATAACATTGCTTGCTGCTCTTAACTAAGTTTATAGTATGAATCAGAAAAAAAAAATTAGCAATCTTGCAAGTTGGCATCTGGCTAGAAAAGAAGCATCTATAAATCATGCTAAAGAAGCCATGACTGATAAAGCAATTAGTGCCGTGTAAGAATCCAAGAACTTGGCACTGGGAGACTAGGAAAGATACCTTGAGGATGATCAGAAGTTGTGGAGATTACACCACTCACCTGTCACAGGCCCAAGGATGTAAAATCATTAACATACTTTGAGAAGAGTGATGGGAGTGCCATGCTTCAAGTTGTGGTAAAAGTTGTTTCTTCTGGATTCATTTCTTCATATTCAGTTTCCAGAAAGTAAGAGTTTGCTGCAAATGTGGTAAAAGGAGGCCTGACTACTTCTCAGGTACGTGGCGGACCTTGGCATTGTCAACCTGATTCTGGATTTACATCGTACAGAATATAAAAGTTACAAGATTTCCAGTCAAAGCTCAAAGAAAGGCCTGAGAGATCCAGCATTTCAGTTCCATCTAGAGAGCTAAGTAAGGTACATGAGGCTGTGAGCATGAGGCTGAAGCTGTAGTGCAGACTCTAGAAATTGGATGTGCGAGAAACACAGAGAGTGTGCTGACTAAAACTTCAGTCATCAAGCAAACACGGTCTAGGAGAGAGGTTGTGTAGGGTACAATTGGCCATAGGGTCAGGATTTCCCAAGCCTCATTGACTTCATATCCTTCCGCCATGTGTCTGGGATCCTGAACAATGAGCTACAGGCGTCAATGCTTTGCTCTGATTCTTTTCTATTCTTTATATACTTTTTCTTTTTCTTTTTTCTTTTTTTTTTTTTTTTTTTTTTTTTTTTTTTTTTTTTTTTTTTTTTTTTTCATTTTAGGGAAGAGTCAACAGGTTGTTCAGGGTCTCACTACTAGATCAGACTCACAGTGATCCCACAGTGATCCCCCTGTATACAGCCTTCGAAGAACCAGAATTAAGGGGCACACCACCACACACAGGCCTGTGCCTGCTTGCAGGCGCCTTAATCTAATGAGCTATTTCACCAGCCTTCATACTCTCTTTTTGGTATGCAATGTTTACCTTGTGTCACTGTATTTGGATGCATATAACTTTCTTTTTAAATTTTACCAGGGCTTCAGCTTAAGAATTCGCCTTGAGACTCACAAGAGACTTGGACTCTTCATCAGTGCTGGGACTGTTAAGACTTTGGAGAAGGAACCAGTACCTTTTTGATGGTACAGAAGGTAGCTACACCATGTTAGATGGGTTATGGCATTGTCACTGTCTCTCCTTGGACACTGTATAATTTAAGGGTCTGTTTTGGGATGCACGTAGACAAAGAGTGGACCTGTGATGGTTGGTTGTGATTGTCTACTTAATTAGATATTTTGTCAGAGAAACAAAACAATTAGATAATATAATACCCTCATACTTTGTAATAAACTGTTACAGTATAGCAAGTTTTGCATCAGGTTCTGTTTTCTAATGGATTCAGGCACAGTTCCTTGACATGAGGGGAGGACTCCATGAGTTTATCCTTAGAAAGTATTTGCATACTGTGGTTGCCACATTGGTCTCTACCACTTCTACTCTGGTGCTGTTTCCCATCTAAGAAGATTATTTCTCTTTCACACCTTCCCACCATCACATGTGCCTTAGACATAGCCAACCATGGACTGATCACTTGAAACTGTGAACCAAACTAATCATGTTTTCCTTACGTTCTATGTGTCGAATATTTTGTGCCAGTGACAAAACACTGACAAATACATTAAATAGAAGGATGTATAGATAGAAGGAATATCATTGTAAGGGAATTTTGTCAGTATAGAGGCACTTCTAATTATTATGTTGTAAGAGTGCAAAAGCAAAGCACATGCAGAGCTGATGGGTCTCCCATCACAAAGGCAAAGAATGGGGGCCTGAGACACAAGAAGACTTTTGGTGCTTTGAGTGTCCTAAATTCCCTAAATTGTCATGCTAGCGTTATCAAACCCTGCCTTTGCCAGAAGAAAATAACCTAACTTAAAAACCATGTAATGACTGCATGCATAGCAGATGAATTGCAGTATGACCAGTGGTCTCCTTGGAATTTGTGACAGGAATTTCCCTTTGTCTCCAGGGCTGACTTTCAGAGTAAGCTCTTATGACAAACTGAGTATGTAATTAAAAACCTAAAATTGTTCTGATTTCTTGAATTCTAGCAATGGCAATGGTCCTTAGTAAACAAAGTACAAACCTCAGAACTTCCATGCAATTTTACTGAACAATTTTCAGAAGGTACATAGAGATAGACATATTAGAAAAAATTTATTGCGTGGCACTACAGAGGAACACAGCATGCCCTCCTGAAGGCAGAGCATGCTGCCTCACTGAGGCAAAGATGAATGCACAAGTAAGGGCAGAAGTGAAATCAGTGAACATCTCTGAAGCAGTTACCTTTCCAGTAGGGGACTGTGCTGTGGAACTGACAGTTTCAAAATACATTAGTAGCATACTTCCCAAAAATTGATACAATGCATATTGTTGTTCTCCTAGTAATTATACAGAGCACAGGGTGTAGACCTGATAATCTTTCTAATCATTTTTGGTTCCAAAATTTCTTCTCACTGAACTAGGAGAAAGTAGTTGTACATATAGTCCAATATTCCATAATCACACTGGGTTATTGGCAGGACTGGCAATGTTGGAAGCTGCTGATTTAAGCCTTTTACAACTCAGCATACTAATCTAGCTTTATGTTTTATGCCTCGTGGTTAATCTTTTCTACTGGGTACTTAAGGAAAAGTTAAAGCAAGACCTGTATAACAAAACATGTAATTTGTATCTGCCAAGGTCTGTCAAATCCCCTCAGGATTTACTCTGAAACCATGTACAGTGCTTTGTAGCGTTGTTGTCAGTGTCAGCCGTCTGGAGGATTCACAGCCATTGCTTGACCAGTTTACTCTCTTTGAAAGCCTAAGAGAATGTTTTTTCTCTAGGTGACTCTCCTTAGGCACATTATATATCATCATTCCCTTCCCTCTGTGGCCCCATAATCTCCTTGAACAGAAAATTTGGGATACCACTGAGTTATAGCATGTTCCAGTACAGGTTTTCTTATGTCCTGAGTCCTCACTGACTTTGAAGGAGTAGGACCAAAATATTGGCAATCCTTATAGCCTTTCTTTTTCTCTAATTTTTTGGTCTGTAAACTTACATTTTTAACTTTCCAGAAGAGAAGCTTCATGATACTATTACTCTGTCACATAGGTAATTGAGCTTAACATCACTGTCTTTCTGAATATCAAAGATTTTAGACTTAACTTAGAATCATTAGAAAAGACCTAGAATAGCAAAGACAATCTTTGACAACAAAGATAAGGCAGGAGGCATTAGAATTCCTGACCTAAATTTATACTTCAAAGCTATAGTGATAAAATCAGCATGGTATTGGCAAAAAAAAAAAAAAAAAAAGTAGACCTGAGGATCAGTGGAATAGATTAGAAGATGCAGAAGCAAATACAAACACACTCAGCCACCTTATCTTTGACAAAGGGACCAAGCATGTTAACTGGAACAAAGATAGCCTCTTTAACAAATGGTGCTGGAAAAACTGGCTTTCTCCATTCCAAAAACTAAAACTTGACCCAGGTCTATCACCATGTACTAAACTAAAGTCAAAATGGAGTAAAGATCTAAATATTAGAAGAGAGACACTAAATCTCCTAGAGGAGAAAGTCAGAGGAAATCTTGAAGACATCGGGATGTACAAAGAGTTCATGGACAGAAATCAAAATACACATTTAACACTTGAAAGAATCAACAACTGGGACCTCCTCCTGCTGTTTTTGCACATCAAAAGAAATTACCAACAGAGTGAAAGGATAATCCAAAAATTTTGAAAAAAATTTAATAAGTATTCAGACAGAGGTCTTCTATCTAGAGTTAATAAAGAACTCAAAACCACTAGGGTCCCAAAATTCAAAGGCCCAGTCCACAAATGGGCATCTGAGATGAACACACACTTCTCAGAGAAAGAAATCAACAAGCCTAGAAATATGTGAAGAAATGCTCTACATCGCACTAGCCATTCATGAAATGCAAATTAAAACAACATTTAGATACCATCTCACCCCAGAAAGTATACCTATCATAAATCTACCAATAAAAAATGTTGGAGAGGCTGTGGGGAAAAAGGAACACTTCTCCACTGCTGGTGGGAATGTAGACTGGTGCAACCGTTATGGAAAGCAGTGTGGAGACTCCTTCAAAAAAAAAAAAAAAAAAAAAAAAAAAAAAAAAAAAAAACAGAACTGGAAATCCCATTAAATCCACCTATCCCCTACTGGAAATTTTCCCAGAAGAACTGAAATCATCATATCATAGTAATATCTGTGTACCTATGTTCATAGCAGCACTATTTGCGACATCCAAATCTTGGAAACAACCAAAATGCCCATCATCTGAAGAATGGTTGAAAACTATGAGGTATTTTTATTCAATATTACTCAGCTATAAAGAATGAGAAACTAGAAGATTTCATATGTAAGTGGATGAATCTTGAATATATACTCATAAGTGAAATAAACCAGACCTACATGTGTAAATATAGTATAGTCTCACTAGTGTTAAGAACTCAAAAGAAATAAAAAATGCAAAGGCATAACACAGCTGAATGGAAATCAAGGACTTAAGGGTTAAACAGTGAAGTGACTATGACAGGTTTAAAAAGTGAGTGAGAACTTATCCTATGGAATGACTGTAGGGAAGGTCAGAGGAATTTATTGAATAGTACATGCCAAGAAGTCATGTTTTAAGACTTGTAGCTTCAGGCATTTTGCAGATTTTTCCTTAGAACCTAACTAACAGTTGTTCACATAAAATTCCATGATTTCATGGAAACTGCGGCTATCCTTGGCAGTTGTTATTTTGACAGGTTTGCAAGTGGCTAATCTAGACGCACAAGGCAGTTCCCCTTGCTGCTGACTTGCTGCGGCCCTGTAGCCCACCTCCAGCAGATACACAGTGCTCTCACATCATAATAAGTTGCTGGACCATGCGGCTATGACTTTCATTCTTATTAAAGCCCTAAGATTCCTAAGGGCCCCCCCCCAAATGCCCTAAACCTCCTCAGAGTTTATTAACTTACTATTTGATTCAGTTAAGTTACACGATCGAGGGAGACATAGTATATTTAGGATTTAAACTATAAAAATCCCTATTTATAGGGATTTTTCTGACTACATCTCAAATTCACAATTTTTCTCAATTTGCAGTTGTTCTAGTAACATAATCATGGTGAATTTCAAGGTGCACAGTACAACTACAATTATACAGCCTCCCTTTCAATAAATAGGATCTAGGCCTATGAAAGCTGAAAAGACTGCAGTTATGTGTTGTGGTAGTTGATGTCAGGTCCTCTGTATTTGGCAGAGTAACAGAAACAGTTTTCCTTTGCTCAATCAAAGAGATGTGACAACTGAGCAAGGGGACCTTAATGGGTATGACAGAATGGAATTTTGTAATGGTTCAGACCACGTGGAGATAGTGGTGGAAAGCCTGTTTCTTGCTATGTAGCTATGCTAACTTCATATTCCCTCTATAATAAAAAAAAAAAAGAGCAACACAGTTGTTCTATGAACCTTTTTCCCTGCATTGGGAAATGGATCAGGTGGTCCTGGCACACTCAGTGGGGTGTGTTACAGGAGAATGAACTCCAACTTAGGGACCTTGAATAAATTATAAGCTTGCTTGGCCTTTGCATGGATGGAAAACAGTTACCTTTCTCATTTTCAAAGAGAAATAAACCTACTATTTTCTCTGGATGAAGGTGACAGTTGTATTTTCCAAGGCTGTTAGTGGATATTTTAAAAAGTACATTTGACAACAAAGAAAGTTAGCACCTTTTCTCACAAGATAGAGAAATGTGAGATATGCATTGAAAACTGTCTACCAACAACGCTTGTGTTTTCTCTACTGAAGCACTCTTAGCTATCCAGTGGTATTTGGTTTGTCACTGGCAAATTATTGATCTCTTCAATGCATAGGATAGTACCGTCCCTCAGGAAAGCTAGGGTATTTGGTATCATGTCCCAAGACATCTGTCAACACAGGAGACATTAAGGCAGGCATCCAACTGCTCACATAAGTGTTATCTAAAGGATAATGGGAACTGGGTAAACTAGTGTTATCAATAAAAAAAAAAATGCCTTCCTGCCTTTATACTAAGCATACATTTCTTAGAATTAGGGGCATTCAGTGGAAAAACCAAACTAATGATGTCACTGCTTATGTAGCTTAATCTCTAAGACCTGTCCCTACAATAACCAAGTACACCACACAGCATAGTAGAGTTCTGTAGTCTGGCTGGCCACCACGGGACACTCCAAGTTCTCTCTGGAAGTTTCCCTGACTGCCTCATTGCCACCAGACATTCTGTTATTTCCTGTCCATCTGGTGAATTTCTGACCCAGATGCCACCACTGGACATTCCGATTATCTTCAGAAGATTTCAATTCAGCCTGCTGTCCCTGGGATCTATCCTTTTCTGCTAGCAAGTGTCAGGTAACCCTATCTTTTCTTTTTAATATCTTAATAAGCTTTAACTTTCACAAGCTGTTTCCAGGTACTTTCCTACTCCCTCACAAACCTACTTCAAAATACTCTATGACAGAGCCAGGGAGATATCTCAGTAGAATAAACATTTGCCTGGCAAGTGCAGGGTTCTGAGTTCAACCCCTAGTACTGCACAAAAACAAAACTAAAACAAACAAGCAAACAAATAAAATTCTCTATGACAGAGATTAAAAAAACAAGGATCAAATATAGTTTGCTGTTATAAGGTTATGTTGACTCTCCTAGTCTCCTTTTTTAATATATGTTATGCAAGTCTTGTACAGATAATATCATTCTTGCTTCTTTGTGAACTTTGTCTTAGTATAACCAAATACTTGATACTGTGTAATTTATATAAAAAAGAGTGATTTATTTGCTCACAGTTCTGTTCACCAGAAACTCTAAGCAGCAGGATGTCTGTACCTCATGAGAACTCCCTTGCTAGAATCACAGTAGAGAAGCAGAAAGCAAAATAGGTGCAGAGGGGCTCACGAACAACGTGCAAGGTAGCAAGAGAATGGGGAGGCCAAGGGTCGTTCTTACAGCGACCTGCGCTTAGGGGAACAGATTCATTCTTGGAGAGCTGCCCCACTTCAGTGAAGTGTTCCACTTCTGTGATGCGACCTGTGCATGAGGGTGGATGCCTTAGCATCTAGCTACTTTCCATGAGGACCCTCATTTAAAGCTTCCACCACTTCAACATTGCCACTGGACACCAAACTCCCAACACATCTTAGGGACAGATCATATTGAAATCGTAACACCTCATATGCAAGAGGTGGCAGGTGTGTTCAGTGTCCTTTTAAGTTAACACACAACATATTCAAGACATAGGATCTGGGACATACTGAATTATTTTCCTCTGAAGCAGTGGTTCTTAAGCAGAGATGATCTTACGCCAAAGGCATGATTGGCAATATCTATTATCTGGAGACTTTCTGACTGTACTCATTCAAAGGGGAGATTACATCAAGTAGGTAAAGGGCTGAGAATCAATGAGGAATCCCACAATGCACAAGACAGCCCATCCTTCCATAATAAAAAATGCACCCAACTCCAAATCTCAAAGGTGTTAAGGTAAAGAAAACCTTGCTTGGAAACAATAAATGTGGTGTTGAAACGTCACATTTGCTTGAAACTTCTAAGCAATAGAGAGATATTGACATAGTTGAGTTTCAGAAATAATATTTACAACCAATAATAATTATTTGGTCTTTTCATTGACTGATTTAGAGGTTGCATGTTTGGCATGTGGCCCACAAGACAGGGTTTTATGTAGATCCATACTATAACACAAGCTGCCCTGAGACTGGAGACTTACTCATCGGAG